>REGO01000027.1:8405888-8427863 GCA_010120015.1 Rhombomys opimus
TTATTTTTATTTTCAATTCAATCTGATACATGATCAAAGTGCAAAAATAGCTCTCTTCTGTGTGCAATATGCCTTGGGATATGAAAAAGTAAGGATCTATCTTCAGGCACTTGAAGTCACATATTATATATTTGTGTTTGTATTGACATGTATGTGGCACTGCCAGAGAAAATTTCTGGGACACTTCAGAAGTCTAGCTCAGGTCAATGGACCTGGAAGATAGCGCCTATAACCTACGGAGCTCTCTCCTCCATTCCAGTCTGTCTTTAAAGAGTTTCTATTCCAAGGAGAAATTAAACTATATAGTAGAAAGCATAGCTATAACCTAAAACAGGATAAAAGCACCATTAATCGTAATGTTCCTTTACTCAATACCTCACCAAATCTTTGGATCTTCTCCTGAGCTTCTAGCATCCATTGACTTCTTTCCACTTCTTAGCATCCCAGCCAAAGTGGTGTCATTTCCTGTCAGCTCTCTCTAAGTTTCATAAAAGGCTCACAGTCAACCATAATCCACTGGTCACAGTGCTCAAAGAAATTTTCCAAAACCGCACCTCCTTCCCATCCTCACGCCAGACATGGTCCTCCGTGCAGCTTCCCTATGAGAGCACAATGTAAACTAAAGTTGTCAGCAGAGCCTTACGATATGGCTACTGTCTACTCTAGCCTCCACTGTCTTATTTTGACATGGCCAGAAGGGCCTTTTGGTTAACCTCCCCCACTCAGTTTTAGAAGGGGCTGCCAGCCTCACTCCTCCCTCACTCTGTTTTATATGATTACATTCTGCTTACCTTGCAAAATTCAGATGGCAGGACATTACCCAAGAGAAGGGTCCAGGCCATACTAGACTAGGTCAAGTTGAAGAACTCGCCTAACAGGGGCTTTAGTTTTTCACTTTGTAATTTGCATTAGTATGTTCAGTTGATGGAAAGCATCCCTTACGTCTACCAAAATGCATTCTCTACAAGGCATGGAAAACATCCTAGTTTCCCTGGCCTCACTCCATCATTAGCGTACAGATTGTACAAAACAAGTGCCCAGACAGTGATTGCCACATAAACAAAAGAGCGAGTAAGTTTCCATTGTAGATGTAGGCTCAGTTATAAAACCAGGATTCTTGATAGTCTATTTTAACTAAAAACTATAAAGGCATGAGTATGGGAAGGGTCCTGCCAGGAGATGAAGGATAACAACAGTGGAAGGCAGATAAGAGTGTGAGGAATGATAGTAAATAGAATACAGTAAATATTTATATGAAGCTGTCAAAGAAAAAGTTAATCAAGAAAACACTTCCCTTCTCTACAAACCTTGGAAAATATACCATCTAACAGCACAATAAGCTATCTGAGTTCCTCAGGTACTACTTTCCCTCCTGACACGCCTGCACCCTCCAAGAGAAGTGGCTTGTAACAATTCTTTTTCCATTTGGGACTATACTGGTTTATGAAAGAAAATTGAAAGCTTTGGGTTACTGTGCTATATATCACAAAAGGTGTCAGATGAATGTGGACACGAGCCATCACTAAGACATGGAGCATTCTGAGATCTCTTGCTTCTCCTAATGAAATTGTGATTCATTTACACAATGGAATAGTACTCAGCAATTAAGAACAAGGAAATCGTGGAAATTGCTAGCAAATGGATGGAACTAGAAAAGATCATCCTAAGTGAGGTAACCCAAAAGCAGAAAGACACATATGGAATATACTCACTTATAAGTAGATAATAGCTATATAATACAGGATAAACATACTAAAATCTATAGTCCTAAAAAAGCTAACCAACAAAGAGGACCCTTGGGAAGAGGCTGAAATGTCACTCAGAAAGGCAAACAGGATAGACATAAGAAGTAGGAGAAGACAATGAACAGGACAGGCGCCTTCCACAGGGGACCTCTTAAAGACTCTACACATCAGGGTATCGCAGGAGATACTGAGAAGTGTTTTTCTAACATGGCTTTGTAACGTGGCAGAATTTTCCTGTGAATGTCACAGTGTACTCACACTAGATAGTCATGACCAAATATCTGACATGACCTCTTGTTGCAATCATGAGATGCAGAAAATAAGTTTTAAATTTTCCTTAAAATAGGAGTACATCCTAAAATGACGATAAAAAGTTCAACTGATAAATACATAACTGAGTAACATACGCATTCATTATTTTAGGGTATGATCGTATGTATCATATTACTGTATTGTTATGTTTCTGCACAGCTGCATTGCTGTCATTTTTCACACTGTTATTACACTCATGGTACCGTGATATTATGTTGCTTCTGGCTTCATGAGGCACCAGGGATTTTGCAGCAAAACTATCACTGTATATGTAGTACCTGCCTTTAAATATAAATATTTACTAATTCAGTTGATGATGATTTGGACTAGAAATACTAGAAACAGAACTTAATTTATTTCTTTGTAAAAACATAGGATTCGGTTCCAATGAATCACACACATCATGCTCATTCCTTCAAAAAAAAAATTAAAAGAAAAAAAATTGACCAGGCTCGTGGCTCAAAAACACCTATAATAATCGGACTGCTTAGCTTAATGTAAGTGGAATGCCGTGAGTATGGTGTCAGCTTGAGCTACATAGGAAGATTCAGTCCTGCTAGAGTACAGAGCTAGACTTTGTTTCAAAATAAAAAATAAAAATAAAAATTCCCTTGAGTGAGAATATCTAAAAATTTAGGGTAGTTTTCTCAAGTGGACATGAATAGAAACCTGAGAACCTGAGCATGAGATGCAAGACCAAGAGGCACATTCAGATTAAATGTATTCATTTATTATAGAATTTAGTTTGGGTATATATTGCTTAGAATATTTTCAAACATTCACAGACACAAGAAAAGCAAACCTAAATTCATGTCTTATGAGATAAACAGACACAAAAGGATGGATGAAATTATGTACACATGGCAAACAGAACAGTTGCCTAGCTCAAGTGCCTCAAAATATATATTAGATGAGACAAGTGTTCTACCACAGAACGCCATGTCCATTCTACTTTTATTTTTGAGACAATAGGTTACCCAAGTTAGCTTTGAACTAGTGGTGTATTCCAGTTGGGTCTTGAACTTCTGGCCCTATGGTCTCAGCCACCATATTACCTGGCATAATATTAGAGGTAAAAATTGTGAAGGGTTGTTCTCCCTCTTTTGGAATAGATAGGATGGTTTTTCACTAGCTCATTCATGAAAGAATAAGATGTTTTAAAATATTTCTATAATTGTTTACAGGATCACTATTTAACCACTGATAGACTCAAGCATATATAGCAAAGGCTAGGTAATGTTCAAACAAAACTTTCATAATGGATACAAAATTATAAATACAAAGCTATAAAGTATACCAATAGAATGATTTATGTTTTATCATGACTTTAATGCACTTAGTGAATATTCATGTTGTATGATAACCTGATGATAAAAAGTGGAAAATTACAGCTCTGAAAATCAGTAACATATTACCCACTAAGAAAACCATATTCAAATGATATGAATTATGACAAATCATATATATAGTTGATATTTTCTCCTTAATTCCGTATTTTTAACATTATTCAAAAACAACAGTCAGTTGCCTCATTACACAGAAAATACCTACCGCCATAAGGAATTTTCTGATCTTAATAATGAGCAATATTTTCTTTTCCCCACATGCTGTTTAATTGTATCATTTGTTTATATTTCCTGAATTGCTTGGTTTTATAAAATGTTTCAATATTTTACAAAAATACTTTTCTGTAATGTATTTAATCTTAATGTGAAATTAGAAATATGAGTAGTGACACTTTGGAAGACTTAGATCTTGGAGACTGCCATATAGTTATTAGTCACCACATAATACAATAATGCCTTGATTGATGACACATTCTATAGACCATTAGCTGACTTGGCTAGAATATTTTTAAATGTCCACAGACATGAGAAAAGCAAATTTATATTTATGTCTCATAAGATAAACATACACAAAAGGATGTATTAAATTATATACACATGGCTGAAATTTAAAACCAATTGTGGTTAGATGTGGGAATTATGGCTGATAGATAGCAATGCCATCCCTAGGTTCCTAAGCCATCTATCACAGGAAGGAACAATTTCTTTTCTATTTGAGAGAGAGCCCAAACCTGCACAGTAAGTTATATCTCTGTATCTGTGGAGAACATCAACATTTTATAGAAGGTGAATTCTGATACAGTATTAAATATTGGGTAAGCTCCATGAGTCACACTGGCCATGGCCACTTCCTTGATTTATCACACACTGTTTCCACAATAGGGAACGGCTCAGCTCCTGGTTTGTCTTTTTCACTGCAGTTCTGTTTTTGTATTAAGATTTAAGAGCCTTTTCCCTGTTATAAAACTCTTAAATCTCCCCTTTTCATTATGCCGTCAGACCCTGACGTTTAACAGATATCTCCTTTTATTATCTTCTTTCTGGAACTTTCTAGTCAGCATTTTCCACTGTGGGCTAGTGTCCTCCAAGTGTTCAAAAACTTTGTCTTCTGATTACATTGTCTAGCAGCTACTTCCTTTCTAATTATAATTCTTTTAGAGGTTTGTTGCTCCCCACCCCCCACAAACACACCTTGACAAGGAAAGAGAGAAAGAAACCTCCCCCAGGAAGAAAGCTAACATCACAATAGCCTATGAACTATCACCGAAAGCATCAGAATTCTTTAAGAGGTTTTGTGGAAGCAACCACAGTTCTGCTTGAGGGAGAAAGCTTGGATTGGCAGGATTTCAACCACTGCTGTTCATTATCTCTGAGACCCAGCTGAACAAAAGGGAACAATTATACTGTTATTATTGCCTGAAGTGGAATTAATGGCTTCCTATAAATAGAGTAATAGGAAGTGGCCCTTAAAAGCTGTGAGATTTAATGAATTATAGATAGCAGGGTATTAATTTAAAACACTTGTTTACATTTCTTTTAAAGAAAAATGTATTTTACCAAATTTTGAAAACTGAAGTTAGGCAAACTTTTTCTGCCACATGTTAAGCGATGAATATTTCAGGCTTTTCAGACAATCTACTCTCTGTTGCAGTTAGCCAATTCTGCATTATGCCAGGCATGGGTAAACAAGTGGGCCTGAATATACTCTAACACATTTCATTTATTAAGCATTGAGTTTAACTAAAGTCGGCATGCCGGACAATCTTCGCTTCACAAAATACTGTTCTTTTGAAAGTTCTAAACACAGCAAAAACAACACTCAACTTGTGGACTATAGAAAAGCAGGCTGGATTTTTGACTCAGGAGTCACGGTTTGATGATCTTGTTGTCACCCACAATTGATACATACTACCAGTACACTAACCAAATGGGGGAGAAACACACATTTGTGATTCGTTACAACGAACGAAATTTACTACATTTTTCTAAAGTCTAAATTTTTAATATACATTTTTTTCAGTGAAATCCACCAGGTGATATATTTTATAATGCACTAATAAATTTTAGTTCAAGCAAATGTTTATAGTTTGTGTACAACTAGGCTCTGTTATGTTGAAGTTACTAAAACAGATTCTTCTGTGGAACATGTAACAGATATGCTGTCTCTGTCACCAGGTTGAAAGATAAATGTTTTGAATAATCTTAAGATTTTGAAATTTGAAAATGTAGACTACAGGAAAAAGAAAAAAAGATTTGAAAGGCAAATAAAACCTGTAAGGGTGATTATGTTTTAATCATCCCCCAACTAAGTCCAGGTAACAGTAAAAACAAACTAAGTAAATAAATAATAAAAAAAAGTCACCAAAGGCATGCAATGATAATTTTGTAATGTTTATTAAATGAGTGTCACAAATTCAGGGTGGCTAGCATTCAGGTGCCAGTTATTAATTCTTGGAAACTTATCAGGATCTCTCCAAATTTCTAGTTTTCACCAGATGTTTATAGATAAATCCTGCATTGCTGCAGATGAGATATGACCCAGGCCGAATTTTTCTTGGTTTTGTACACAGATATTCAACTAAAGAGTTGAATGAAGCCAGCTTTTTGTATGCTGAAACTTACCTTTCTTTCCAAGGGAGAGGGGTGATCACCCTCCCCCCACGTTTTCACCTTTCTTTCTAATCTCTTGTCTAATGCTGCCATTTCGTTCTCTTCTAGCTTTCTACAGCAAATGTGACCTACCATTTACATTGACACTAATATTTTCACAATTGCCTTCAGTCTATGGAGAAACAAATTTGGCTGTCCTCAATTTGTGAATCCCAGAAACATTTCATTGTTAGAAGATTCTTTAGTGGTGGATTAAAAAGATTGCATTTTAATTAAACATTTGACTTCCAAACCAGCATTGATATCCTCCAGAGAGTAGGGTCAGAAGCAACCAACACAAAAACCAAGTTTGCTGAAGAACCCCACACAGAGAGTGGCTCAGTTTTACATATTAACCTTCTCTTGACAATGAAGGGTAGATCACTGGCAGAGCCCAGTGTGCAGGCTTCTTCTTCTTATTATTATTTTTTTTAATCTGACCCTGCATTACACACTGAGAAATCGACACACACTGGACTACCTGAATTCCTATGCCCTGTGGTGAAGGAGGAAACTGGTTGAATCGGGTACAAGTAGCCTTGATTCAGGGAACAATTCTGGCACTTATCACGCATCCTGCCAGAAGTTACTCACCGATGACCCTATGTGAGACATGTCCTCAGGCTCTTTTCTAATGTTTCCTTCTTTTGCTGCGTGCTGCTGCCTCAAAACCCTGGGTTCGCTCTGCTCACTATCTCTCATCATATACAGTGCCATACCTATACAATATTGTGGTGCTCTGCCTATTCCTACACAAGTGATATCTTTATTTAACTGTCCTCTGTGACGCCTTCCAGTTTCTCATCCACCTCCTCCTACCCTCGGACTAGTACAAAATCACACATTTCGATCTTCAGTTTTACAGGAATGTTTTTAAGAATGAAAAACATTGATATCTGTGCATACCCATGCAATTTCTGTCTTCATTAAACAAACCAATGAGCTCTCATTAACATGACTAATCAAAGTAACTTTACCTCTAAAAGACGACAACAAGAAGCTAACTCCACTATGTCCATATGAAACTTCTGCTTCTCATCTTCAAGAGTCCCACGTTTGTTTTACTACACAACCAAGATTATTTAAAAGTTCCCAATACCCAGAATCGTAAGAATCCCCAAATCATAGAAAACCCACTTCTCTAAGAAAGAAAAATCAACTCTCTAATATATAAAATTCATTTGTCAATAAGGGTCTGGAGGTCTACAAGGAGAACAACAGAACCAAAAAATCTGGGCACAGGGGTCTTTTATGAGACTGATACTCCAACAAGGGGCATTCATGGAGATAACAGAGACACCCTGCATAGAGGTAGCCAGTGGCAGCTCAGTCTCCAAATGGGCACCCTAGTAAGGGAAACAGGTGCTGACTCTGACATGAACTCAGTGGCTGGCTCTTCCATCACTTCCTCCTGAGTGGGGAGCAGCCTGACCAGACCACAGAGGAAGACAATGCAGCCAGTCCTGATGAGACCTGATAGACTAGGGTCAGATGAAAGAGGGAGAGGACCTTCCCTATCAGTGGACTGGGGAAGGGGCATGGGAGGTGATGAGAGATGGAAGGGTAGGAGGGTTTGGGAGGGGAGGTAGGAGGGAGCTACAGGAGGGATACAAAGTGAATAAACTGTAATAAATAAAAAATGATATTAAAAATGATTTTATGAAAGGTTGTCAATTGCTTCACTAATAGTCTGTTCACAAGAGCAAAGCATCTAGTGTGTAAAAGTGACCAGATTGACATCATTAGTGCCAAAGTAACCTAGAGCAGGAACTCACTGATGGAGTACACGTAGGGAGTCTTAAGGAGGGCTCTCAGGGAGCCTTAACTATCTCAAACTCCCACACTTCAGAGCAAATGTAAACTCTTGGTGGTGTAAACCATCTCAAAAGCTGGAGATTGTATTGAGCATAATTCCCATGAAGCTGATTTGGTAATTTAAGCACAGTAACTGTTTAACAAAATAATATTAAGATAGAACAACTATAACAATAAACTATAATGCAAATTTTATTAATGTGAGTCCTCAGGTAAAAAATATTTTTACTGTGCAATTTTAACTACAGTTCAGCATATGATTCTTTTCCTTCACTTTTTCACTGTATAGCTTTCCATTTCATCGTCAAAGGAAACACTTTAGAGGTTGTGCTTGGCATTTCCAAATTGCCAGCATCATGACTTTGCACGATGGAACCATAATTGCAAAGAAGTGAATGATTCTTGAACACAAACACTGGGACACCATGGCCGTGCATCAGTAATGGAGGTAGGCCCTAAGTAACCAGCAGGTACACAGACCATAGAGATTGGATGTGCCCGCCAGAGGGATGATTCCTATACAAAAGCAGGTAGGACAGATATGGATACCACAAGACTTTATTATACTTTCAGGGTGGCACACAACTGAAAGACTATGAATTATTTCTGGAAATTTTCTTTTAATATTTTCACCCCTTGGCTGACCACAGGTAACAGAAATAAAACATGAGCTAGTTTATAGGTGAACTCAGTGAATCTAAGCAGCTGCCTTCTGGTGCAGAAATGACAGGCGCTGCACTCTGTAAGTGAGGGAATTGAGGTATAGGAGCATCAAACAGCTTGCAGAAAGTAATGATCCGGTTAATACAGAAACTGGTTCGTCAACTTCTCGGCTGCGTATGATAAAACAGAAAACCTTCCCTGGGACTTCTATCATTTAGCCATCCCATTCTTACTGCTAAGAAGGAGTATGCGTGGTGTTTGCAAGGCTCTGATGCCTGGGATGGTTCAGAATGAGGGAGATGTGCTAGGAAACCATGTGTGTGTGTGTGTGTGTGTGTGTGTGTGTGTGTATTTGCAAGGTTTTTCTCCTTCTGTAGTTACAGTGATATACCGTGTTGCAAAAAGGCATGGCCTATGTTTAGCTGATGGCTTCTAAATAATCACTTATTTTCCATTACATTAAAGAATGTCACACAAAGATGTAACAATGTGTGAGTGTGTATAGACACAAGTGTAGGTGTGTATATGTGAGCATGTGAAGCCTGGGCAACAAAGTGACCATCGAAAGTAGCTATCAAATTAAGGTAGAGGTGACAGAATATGCCTGTACCCATAGAGGCAGATGGGTGCTGAGTAGAGGCCGGGAAACTCAGGAGGGCTCCATCCCTGAGCTATAGATGATTCAGGCGCACTGCAGGTAGCAAGGACAGGGAGAGGTTATACACACCTACCCAAAGGGCTTTTGGGAACAAGCATCCCTTCCCTTTGGAGCTAACTTCACCTGTGATCAATTGTCAGGTTTCAGGAGAAACCTGGTGGGGTTCCAACAGCCCTGAGCTCCTCTCACAGAAGCAAGATTTGCGCCTAACTTTTTGTCATTTTCTCTTTCCTGTCAATCACAGTCTAATTTGTAATCCTAAATGGTACGATTTAACACTCGCTGTGCATAAAAAGCCACATTAATGTTTTCCCTAATTATTTTGTCATTGTTATGGCTGAGTTAAAAAAGCCTTAATGTAATGGGGTGTACGGGTCAGAGCTGGCGCGGGAGGGAAAAACAGAGTGCTAAGAAACCGAACTTGCAGATTCCTAAATTGCCACTGACTTGGGATTTTGGAGTTAATCTTCTCCCCTGAATTTCTTTGATGAAGTTTTGTAAAACGTTCTAAAGCTGTCAAGTATATTTGTAGCAGTTAAGAATTCCTATATATATGCAGCCACTCCTGATGAGACCTAATTGACTAGGATCAGAAGGAAGGAAAAGAAGACCTCCCCTATCAGTGGACTTGGAGAGGGGCATGCATGCAGAGGGTGAGGAAGGGAGGGATTGGGATGGGGGGAGGGAACCACAGAGGGGATACAAAGTCAATAAACTATAATTAACAAAGAATTAAAAAAATAATAATTAAAAAAAAGAAAAGAAAAAAAGTATTCCTATACCAACTGAGATGTGCAGGGAAAGAGAAGGAGGGCAGGTAGTTCTCCTTTGTAGTCATAGAAGTGTACCAAGATGAAAAAGGCAATGGATGTGCTGAAGTGTTTGTTCTGAAACATTCATTTATTTTTTCATGGCAGAAAGATTTTAAGAGAACACCTCACTCCCCTCCCTCTCTTACACACACACACAGACACACACACACACACACACACACACACACACACACACACGTGGATATGTGCCTATACTTGCATACAGAGCTCACAGAAGTCTACTGCTTTATCACTCTCCACCTTCAGTTCTTGAGATGATGTCTTCCATTGACCCAGCAGTGTGGCCATTACTCTCAAGACAGTCTCCAGACTGTAGAGGACACAGACCATTCCTTCAGGTTGACTTCTAACCTCCATATATATATATAAAATAAATAAGGGAATTTTCATTCATTTTGAAAAAACTGGAGAAACTAACAAATGAGTATAAGAGAGCAAGGTTGTGAATTAATATTTGGAAATAATTGTGTCTATACCCCTCCAGAATTTTCCCCTTGCAGATGTAAACATTTTTATTAAAATATTATATTGTGTATGCTATCTTATAAACAGGTCATTATGTTTGTAATGGCTCTTTAATCCGAAATATCATTTTCAAAGGCTACATATTATTCTGTTGAATGATTGAAGTTTATTTAAACCTTTGGTACAAATTGAAGTTGTTATTGCTATTTTATCTTTGCTTTTTACATTTATTTGTTCATCTGAACTAAAAATCCTATGTGGACATTCTGTGATAGATAATAACAGAACATGGTGGACAACAATATAAAGACATAATTATTTGATGTGATGGTCAGTCTTGACTGTCAACCTGGCAAGCTTTAGGATCACCATGAAAACAAATCTTTGAGCCTGTCTGTGAGTGACTTTATCAATGAGGTTGCTTGAAGTAGATTGTGTCATATATGTGGTGACCAGGTTTACTAAGCTTCTGGCCCACACTTTTGTCACCATGATGAACAAAAGTGTACCCTGAGACAGTCAGTGAAAATAAACCCTTCCCTCCTTAAGTTGCTTGTGTTAGGGTACTTAGTTATCACAATGAAAGGGAATAATACATTTGGCAAACACAGCCAAACAGCCTGTGGAAATGATCCACACTAATCATCTTACACAGCAGTGTAGACATCTGTCCGCCTTCTTTTCCATCGCAAGTCCTAAAATACCTTTCACAGCACAAAGAAACAAACAGTAGAGTCATGGTTTTTGTTTTTGTTTTGGCTAATGAAGTAGGTAAAAATACTATGTGATTACATTTATTTATTATACATATATGCACATGTTATCTCAGAGAAATCACATAAATATACATTTTACTCATCCTTGGTAAATCTTTTTTTGGTACCTTGCATATGTACACTTGTTTCCTACTTTTAAAAATGAAACCTGATTCATGATAGTGCTTTACTTAGAAATAGTATCTTCACTTTTATACTGGTTAAGACTTGACATTAAATTACATTATATTAAGCTTACTTGTCTACAGTCAAACCTGCAGTTATTTTTCTCTTGTGCTTAAAAGACAGTTCTAGAACCAAGCCCAGTGGTGTAGGTCTGTAGTTCCCACATTTGGTGGACTAAAATGGAGTGACTGAGAATACCTCCTGGGTACAGAGAAAGTCTGCAGAGAGTAAAATAGAGAAAAAGCAGAAAGAGATAGTGAAAATTGAGTGGATGGAGGAATAGACAGAGAAGGAAAAATGATAAAGAAAAGAAATTTACACTACAATTTTATACTTAGTTTGTGTTTATTTCTTCTAATTCTGAGGTAGGTTAGTCTTTTATGGTGTGAAAAGACAGATAGAGACTTACTTTTATTTATTTTAAAACATAGTAATTTTAAGGAGAATAATATAGGATAAACATACTAAAATCTGTACACTTAAAGAAGCTAAGCAAGAAGGAGGACCCTGGGTAAGGTGATCAATCCTCATTCAGAAAGGCAAATGGGATGGACATCAGAAAAGAGGGAAAACAGGGAACAGGACAGGAGCCTACCATAGAGGGCCTCTGAAAGACTCTACCCAGCAGGGTATCAAAGCAGATGCTGAGATTCATAGCCAAACTTTGGGCAGAGTGCAGGGAATCTTATGAAAGAAGAGGGAGATCAAAGACCTGGAGGGGTGAGGAGCTCCACAAGGAGAGCAACAGAACTAAAATACCTGGGGCCAGGGGTCTTTTCTGAGACTGATACTCCAAACAAGGACCATGCATGGAGATAACCTAGAACCCTTGCACAGACGTAGCCTATGGCAGCTCAGTGTCCAAGTGGGTTCCCTAGTAATGGGAACAGGGGCTGTCTCTGACATAAACTCAGTGGCAGGCTCTTTGATCACCTCTACCTGAGAAGGGGCCAGCTTTTCCAAGCCACAGAGGAATAGAGTGTAGCCAGTCCTGATGAGACCTGATAGGCTAGGATCAGAAGGAAGGTGAGCAGACCCTCCCCTATCAGTGGACTGGGGGAGAAGCAAGAGAGGATAAGAGGGAGAGAAGGTGTGATTGGAAAGGGATGAGGGATGGGATACTGCTGGGATGCAAAGTGAATAAATTGTAATAAATAAAATTAAATATTAAAAAATTGTCTGTAGAAGGGGGTAGTAATTTTATTAACACTTCCAAACAACTCCCGTTTTACTAAATTTGATGTTCAATTAAGATTTTATTTTCTACTTGAATACACAAGAGGGTAATGCATAGAACATACAAAAAGTTGGGAAAATACTGCAAGATTTTTCTTAAATGCAAAACATAAACTATTTGTAAGTCAAATGTGAACAGTAACAGAAATTCCAAATTGCTTTTTAAAGCAATTTTATCATAAGAAAACTTGACTTTTGAGTGAATCAGTAAAATCTGAATTGTTTTTTGTCTTAGCAAAAAAAAACCCATAGTAGTTTGTTGATTTAATAACATTTATTCAATTCCTTTTTCTTTCAAAAAATGAAAGGTCATTCATCAAATACTAACTCTTGACTTCATATTCAGGTACATCGGCTTATGTCTATTCATTCAACTATAGTTTCAGTAATTGAAACATTGGAATATATTAATAACTGACAAGGAAGAATATTCCTTAAAGTATTGCTTCTTTTTATAATTGATATCTTATTTCTAAAAGAATAAATTATGGATTGATGGAAATTTCAGAAATGGAACACAGAATGGGAAAGAGTAAAACAATCAACACACAAGATAACCAGTTAAATGAACACCCAAGCTAAACCAGTGTGATGATTTATTAGTCATTGTTGTTGGATGTTACATTATCAGTTATTTGCAAAAGTTTGTTTGAATGGTGAGTGCAAAACAAGACTTGGTGTTCTATGCAGGTGTTGCTATACTTATCATAACTTTAAAACATAATTGTGGTCAAAGGGAGGGAAACCTCCTAAAAAAAGTTAATGGGGGCAGTTATGAAAATTGTAAAAGCACTAATATTAAACAAAAGCTGAATCTATTTCAGGGTTTTCCCTCAAGTCAAATACTTAATAGCTATTTAATAAAATTGATGTTTGTTAAGAAAATCATACAGTAAGTGTATTTTGATTATACACAAGAAACTTAAATAATCATTATTTCATCTCAGACTTGGAGCACTTAGAAAAATTTCCATAACATATTTTTTTCTTAAGGTCACAAGTATGCTTTTTGTAGCAGGCTTCGTTATGCGTGCACCCTGAATTCAGACTTTATGATGCCTCTATGATATGTGCACAGCACTGCCTAGTCTGGAGTTTGGAGGAATGACAAAACCAGGCTGGTCGAGCCATGTAACAATAAAAAAAAAAAAAAAAAAAAAAACAATTGCTACTTCCTTATTCCTCTACCTCCTGCCTTCCTCTGTCTTTTCTTCTTCTCCTTCTTTCTCATCTAATTAAACGAAAGCATCTTTAAGGTGACTTCTGTCTTAGTGACACATTTCTGGTTTCTTTATGTATTCACATGATGTTTCAGCTGGGATGAGAGAGGCGCTCTTATCCTGGAAAGAAGGACAGTATTTATAGAAATAAGTTATTACTTAAAAGGCTACTTTTTAAAACACAGTATAAATAAAAGTTATAATAAACAATTATTAAAATTATTTCAAAGAGTGACCCAGTTGGCAAAGTACTTGCCTTACAAATGTGGGGACCTGAGTTTGATCCCCAGAAACTACATAAAAAGTGGTGGGAGCCTACAGACTGGGAAAGGATCTTCACCAACCCTATATCTGACAGAGGACTGATATCTAGAATATATAAAGAACTAAAGAAATTAAAAAGCAATAAATCAAGCAATCCAATTAAAAAATGGGGTAAGCAGCTAAACAGAGAATTCTCTGTGTAGAGGAATATAGAATAGCAGAGAAACACCTAAAGAGATGCTCAACGTCCTTAGCCATCAGGGAAATGCAAATCAAAAAGACTCTGAGATTCCATCTTACACCCATCAGAATGGCAAAGGTTAAAAACTCAAGTGACAACACATACTGGAGAGGTTGTGGAGAATTGGGAACCCTCCTCCACTGCTGGTGGAAATGTAAACTTGTACAACGATTGTGGAAATCAATCTGGCGCTTTCTCAGACAATTAGGAATAGTGCTTCCTCAAGACCCAGCTATACCACTCCTAGGCATATATCCAAAAGATGCTCAAGTACACAACAAGGACATTTGTTCCACCATGTTTGTAGCAGCTTTATTTGTAATAGTCAGAACCTGGAAACAACCCAGATGTCCCTCAGTTGAGGAATGAATACAGAAATTGTGGTACATTTACACAACGGAATACTACTCAGCAGTTAAAAACAAGGAAATCACAAAATTTGCAGGCAAATGGTGGGATCTAGAAAAGATCATCCTGAGTGAGGTATCCCAGGAGCAGAAAGACACACATGATATATACTCACTTATATAGATCTATAAGATAGTATAAACATACTAAAATATGTGCAAGTAAAAAGATAAACAAGAAAGAGGACCCAGAGTGAGATGATCAACCCTCACTTAGAAAGACAAATGGGATGGACATGGGAAGTAGGAGAAAACAAGTAACAGGACAGGAGCCTACTGCAGAGGGCCTCTGAAAGACTCTACCTAGCAGTGTTATCAAAGCAGATCCTGAGACTCACAAGCAAACCTTCAGCAGAGTGCAGGGAACCATATGAAAGAAGGGGGAGTTAGTATTACCAGGAGAGGACAGGAGCTCCACAAGGACAAAATATATCAGGGCATGGGGATCCTTTATGAGACTATTTCTCCAATGAAGGACCCTGTATGGGTATAACCTAGAACCCCTGCTCAGATGTAGCCCATGGTAGCTCAGTATCCAACCTAGTTAAGGGGAACAGGAACTCTTTCTGACACGAACTCAATGACTGGCTCCTTTACCTCCCCCCTCCTAAGGGAGGAACAGCCTTGCTAGGCCACAGAGGAGGACATGGCAGCCCGTCCTGAAGATACCCGATAAGCTAGGGTCAGATGGAAGGGGAGGAGGACCTCCCTAGCAGTGGACTTGGAAAGGGGCAGGGAAGAGATGAGGGAGGGAGGGTAGGATTGGAAGGGAATGAGGGAGGGGGCTACATCTGGGATTCAAAATAAATAGCCTGTGATTAATACAAAAAATAAAAATTAATTAAAAACAAAACAAAACAACAACAACAAAAAAGTGGTGCCAGTACTGGGGACATGAAGACATTTTCTGGTTTACTTGGTGAGTTTCAGGACAGTGAGAGTCCCTGTTTCAAAAAACAACAAAAAGGGTTATCGGTGAGTGAGGAACACCAAAAGTTATACCCTGACTTCCTTGTTCAGGCAGACACACACGAGCATGCATGCGCGCACACACACACACACACACACACACACACACACACACACACACACACAAAATCAGTGTTTACAGTCAGAATTCCTATTTAACTAAGATCACTTCTTTTCTTCTCCCAACTCTTCTTAAGGGAGATCTACAGTGTGCATGGGTTTAGTTTTGTTCATCATGAAGAGAGAGGGAGAGCTGGCAGTATCTCCGGAGCTTATGGGGCTCTTGAGCCTTCACAGGATCTTCTTCACAAAGTGCCTCCCCTCCCTGGAGATTTTTGGGATGTAAACAAACAAACCAACAAACTTTAAAAAAAATATTACATTTATAAATGATAGGGTGGGATATTTTCAGCAGTGTGGTTGCTCATCTTCCACACAGTGGGAATCTTTGGGGACAGCGTTTCCTCAGCTGCCCCAGCTTTGAGTGTTACTCAGTCAATAGCTGAGCTGCTTTGAAGCTGCCCAGGGCAACGCTGGTGGAGTGGCTGTCTCTGAGAAAGCAATCCCTATTATAAACTCACTGGCTCACCATGTGGACTTCACCAGCATCTTTTCTTTGTTAAGTGGCTGCTCCTAGGATACTCGGGGCTGACTCGACGCTCCCCTGAGTTTCACCTCTCACCCCGAAGGCCACACTGCATTTGCATTCAAAGGTGAAGAGGCTATTTTCTCTCTGAACTTCTTTTTGCCCAAGCGCATCTCATCTTAGATTTTTTTTTCCCCCCACACTGGTCCCTGAGGAACGTCCTAAGACAAGCAGGTGAGGGAGGCAAAGTCTGTGTAGAAGTCATAGACTAGCTAGGAAGCCAGTAGAAACCTGAACAGGTGACTCTTGATTCTGCAGAGCGTAGAAAAGAAGTTAGTGAGAACGGGTCACGGAAAAACAACGCAGCCGTCTGAATGAGGGAAACTCGGCCAAGAACCTCCATCATTTCCTTGCTTAATGTCTCAGCCACCCTATCCAGGTCACTGGAAGCTGCATGCTTCTTTGGAGCACACCACTAAACGGTCTAAGCTCTAACCTTTCTGGATGCAAATAATCTTTTCTGGAAAATTTTATTTATGGGGTTGGACAGTGAACAACGTGTTTTGCTTTCTGCCTATTCTTGCACGTCAAGCATCAAACACGGGTGACAGATGATTGAACAAACAGTTTTTAGTGCAGCAGCCTCAGCTGCAGCTGTGTGTGTTCATATTCCTCACACATCCCTAAAACACTTCACTGCTTAGTAAAAAAAAAAACAACTCTGAGGTAGAGCATATGGAAAGTGCCATATAATGTCCAGAAGGGTCCAGGGGTTACAGGCCCGTGTTTAAAGATTGATGATTCCTTTAGATGTACTTATGAAGCTGCCCATTATTCATTTATTTTTTAGTGTGGAGCTGCCTGGGATGCTTATATTACAGAGACGGGAAGGGCTGAGTTTCCTGTTTCCCTGCTCAGCAGCTATTTACCTGCACTGTATACGGCTTAGAACCGAGAATCCTAATGAGAACAAATTCACATCTGCTCAGATCACAATTACCTGAAAGTGGCTTATCCACTCTGCTGAGTATCTGTGGAAGCATAAAATGTAAACCGCTTTTCCCCTGTCATCCTACACGCTTCTCAGCTGTCTCTGCCCTACCACCAGCTGTTGTACATTCAGGAATAAAAAAATAAGTTTGATGTTGGAACAGCCAAAATATTAATTATCACATAAGAAAGACACCTATGTAAATGCACCAGCCTCAGGTAAACTGCTTTTTTTTTTTATTTCCTGGCCCGTTTAGACATTTTTCTCAATGTAGTAGACCGTTGAGATATAACCACTTCTGAGTCTAGTTCTTATCTTCCAACGATACACTACTCACCTATTTTTGAGATGTTGGAAAGTTATTAATCAGACTATCAGAGCCTTAATTGGTTATAAGACAACACACGTTTTGATAATTGAATTATAGAATAATAGACATTATTGTTATCACGCAAAAAAAAAAATCTCGTAAGACGGCTGCATAAGATCATAACATGTGAGAGAAACAATTCCTCCTTAGAATCTTAACAGTAATAGAGGGTCAGGTGGTCTCAGAGTCTGTCCTGAATTGAGTTAAATATATGAGAGCAAGGGACATCATTTCCTCCTTAGACACAAGCGTTCTTTGCTAAAGAAAGAGATGCTGCCACATGGTAGCACCTACTTACAGGTTCAGTGTAATCTTTGGTCTCTTCTTAATTTCACACTCTTCCAGACTGCGCTTAAAATGAACACATCTATATATTTACCACCATATTTGGAAACTTGTTTCACATGGTTTATGCCTGTGTACCAGCAGTTCTCAGACAGTTTTCAAGCACAGAAGCCAGTCGCTAATTGTAGTATACTGAATTGCTTCTCAAAGTCAGCCCTGCCAGATTGCTATGACTCATGGGTATGTTTCATTAAAGGAAATGATATGTTTTTCAGATGTAATTAATGAGCACTAAAATAGGGTGGCTTGCTTAAATTATGCAGGGAGACATAGTTTGATCACACAAGCTCTTAAAAACAGGTAGTTTCTCTGGGTGAGATTAGCACGGCTGACACTGAAGGGGCTGTCAGAGAAATCAGAGACAGGAGAAGCACTTGAGCCCTCATGTCTGACTTTGAGAAGACGGAGTTTGAAAGCCAGGAAATAAAAAAAGCTGTGAGACTGAAGCTGACCACAACCAACAGCCACCGAGGCCCTGTAGATGTATAGGAATAAACACTGCCCATAACTGGAATGTCCCCTACTAACATGCAGATAGCAGCCATTTGATGTCATTCTTGTACTGTTTTCTCCTTCTAATAAGGAGTCCTGGTCCACAAGAAGACCAATAGATGCAACTAACCAGAGCTGGAGAGCCATACGGACACTGAAGCACTAATCAAAGACCATGCATGGACTGGACCTAAGACGTCTACATATATGTAGCTGATAGGCAGCTTAGTGGGTCACCTAGTAAGGGGAGCAGGGACTGTCTCTGACATGGACTCCGTTGTCTGCTTTTCCATCACTTTCCTCTGGTGGGGCTGCCTTGCCTGGACTCAGTGGAGTAGGATGCACTCCAGCCCTGATGCAATACAACTTGATGTGCCAGGATGGGTTGGAGGAGGGCTCCTTTATTCTGAGGAGTAGGGGAGGGCTCATAGAGGTATGAGAAAGGCAGGGTGGGACTGGGAGGAGAGGTAGGAGGAGGCTATGAATAGGATGTAAAGTGAATAAATTAAAAAAAAAAAAGAATGAGTTCTGGAGAGTAATCTTTCATTTACAAAGTTACAGACAAAAAATTTCTATTGTTGTAAGCTGCTAAATTGTGATGATTTGTTGTGTAAATAGGAAAACAACATGAATCCAGAATCATAACGTTTAAGAGTGACACTCTAGAATTCGACCTGGAATCCTTGTGTATATTCCACTTAATCTTCCTTTCCTTCTATCCTTCATCTGAAATATAGTTTATACTAATGTCAAAGCATCATTTTCCCTTTAGGGAAAGTCTTATGAAATTATCAACAAACTCTATTATTTGTAAGCGTGCATGTTTTTAGCATGCCTGCATGTGTATGTGTTGGATATTGATATACATGTGTGTAAATTTTGATGTGTATGCATATGCATGTGTGGAAGCCAGGGTTTAACCTCAGAGGTTGCTCCACAGCAGCAATCTTTCTTGTTTCTTTGAGACCATGTACCTCAGTGGGTACTGAGCATCACTGATTAAGCTAGCCTGGCTCACCAGAAGCTCCTGGGAATACTCTCTCTGCCTCCACAGCACTGTGACTACAGCAGAATGTCGTAATGCCCACCTTTTACCAGGGAGCTCCAGCTTGAACTCCCCACCTCATGCTTAGCCATCTCCTGGTAACCCCCATTCAACACATTCATAATGAAACTGTACAGTAGTAAATATATTACTTAATACTTCTTCTATATCCTATCAAAAAGTATCTATTGATTAGTTAGGCTTGTTATTTATAACTATAGATTCTAATTTTATGGTTTAAACACTTGGGAGAAAAAAAACATTTTTTAATTTATTCTGAGAAATATTAATACTGTACTTAGACTTAAAGTTTTATGGAAGGTAAATACTTGAAATAACTCAGAGGATTCAAAAATACTTAGAAAGTCTTAAGATCAGAGAGCAACCAGAAAAATTTGTGGCTGATCTGCAAAGTATGGCATGGATTGGATGTTATACTGATGATTTTAAGGCAGAAAAGGCACTGGTCATCATCCTTCTGCAATCAAAATCTTGACCATGCCAGTGCACTGAGCATTTCCTTTCTTAGAGGCAGATTCACATCGCCAGGCTCACGGGGACTGATGAAGCATAGCAAGTGTTAGTGGGTTACTTTGGAGTGGATCGCTGCTAAGCTGAGCACACATTTCCATGGTATTAATTGATTAGAGACCATCCTGGTGAGTTGACTCCAGAAGGCTTCAGTAGAGCACTTAAAAGCATGAGGACACAGGGCTTTGATAAGCTGACGTATGCATCGTCACAGCGAGGACTTACATCAGAAAAGATCTCGGCTGTGAAGATGCATATTTTAGAATGTGGTATGAATCAAGTATGAATTTACACTATGTGGTAAGCCTCTCCTCCTCAGAGAAAGGCCAGGCTCAATTCTTATTTTAGTTATAAGAGATATAACAATATAATATATTATAATATAATACATACATCTTATATTATTATATATGTATTGTATAATATATAACAATATAATATTATATAGTATATAATATAAATATTATATATTTACTATATTATATATAATTATAATACATAATATAATAATAAATAACATACTGAGAATGTATTCCAATTACTCAAATTGAGATAGCTGATCAATCCACATCAAAAGACAGAACAGCAATTACTTTGGAAAATTTTGTAGTGAATTTGTGATCAGAATGGGATCACTTCATTTTCAAACGTGTCATTGTCATGCATATACAAAACACACATTGTTAAATTGCTGAAAACTCACCTTAAGCTTACTGCCATAGTTCAGACATGCAATACCTGGGGCTCACACACATCTCCATCTTCTCTGACTATGGCACACCGTTAGGTCTTTTCCAGTGTAACATTAAGAGCGCTTCAGAACGACCATATTACTTTCTTTCTCTTTTAAGCAGCAAAATATACATGTTCTACTACAGTGGCTCATTGAAACTATCAAAAGTGTGTGAACTTTGAAACTATGAAGTACTACACCAAGTGAAGGTATAATTTGGTGTCCAGGGACAAACTGCAACTATTACTCACCTAGGAGAACAAACAGCTTGATTTTATTTGTGTTCATTCTGCTTTTTCTAGTTTGAAAAGCAATTACTTTGATAGAAAAAAATAAAGGCCAAATGGAAGTCAATAACTCCAATATTTTTGTTGATCCACTAACATTGTACAGTCTTCCTGGCACGGTGGGCTTAGCCTGGCACAATGGGCTTATCAGGATCTAAACATAGCCTAAAACCTGACCCCTGACTCTGAGTTTATTTCACAATCTCTAGCACTTTCTGCACTTTAATCTTCACCCTATCAAAATTAGCCTCTTTAACCTCGTAATACAAACTTCCTTTTTTTACTGCAACCTATGAGCATTACCATTTATTTCAGTGTTGACTATCCTTACCTTAAATTGTGATCCTTTTAGAGGATATGATCATAGAATAATGTATTTGTTTTTCTGAATTGTTTCGGCAAATTGACTTCTTACAATCTAAGTTCAGATACTATGACTTCCCTTGCCTTCACACTGTGCCCACAGTAGTAGTATTTACTTTCTTGTCCAGAATGTAGAGACATGCAAAGTTTGATTAGTATTCCACAGTCCTAACTAGAGAACTAGAAAATCAGCTGAGGGCTGGAGAGATGGCTCAGTGATTAAGAGCACCCTCTGCTCTTCCAGAGGTCCTGAGTTCAATTCCCGGCAACCACATGGTGGCTCACAACCATCTACAATATGATCTTCTGGCATGCAGGTGTATAGAGCATTCATATACATAAAATAAAGAAATTGGAGATGGCCTAAGGTTAGGAACACCACGCTTAGAACATACGATGTTATGACAAACCAGAGACCAGATAAAAGGTTCCGCAAACTTCTTAATGCAACAGGATTTTAGAAAAAAA
>REGO01000027.1:8433808-8453468 GCA_010120015.1 Rhombomys opimus
CTGTAAACCGTGAAACACACGAGATGAATGCCTAAACGTGCATCCCAGCTACCGAATTTTTAGTCCTTAGTAGCTCATGGCCGTACTAAACCTCTGACTGATTTACAAGCCAGTAGCTATTGGTCAATCCTAATCTCATGAAAACCTGTTGCATATAAATTTGAAAATCTAGTGCCAAATTGAGGAGAACAGAAACTTGGCTGCACTGACTGCAATTCTGGTGTCTCGCATTAAAGGGACTTGCACGGAGGCACGACCACCAAGCTCTGTCGATCGTGTAAGCTTGCCTGAAATAAATCGCTTTCCTGCAGCTTCACTTCCTTTGGAGTCTGAAACAATAAGGCCTATGCTCTCAGTTCTGAAGGGATTATCAATAAAGCATCGCTGAATTCAACACTACTTGACTATGCATCTGATTTACCTATTCGTCCTCTCCTTAATGGAGGACTTTGTTCCAGAGGATGGGGCAGGGCTGGAGGGGGTAGCAGATTAACCATTTCTGTGGAGTATAAAGTGTTGAGTGTGCACGGGGATGAAGTTGCAGTCATCACACGCTTGTACAGGTAGGAGAACACTATCCATTGTTTAATGTGATAATATGGCGACCTTACCTTTCACCCATACAGCATGTTTCAGAAGTGTAAATAATTTATAGAGCTCTAAGCCTTTCTAAGTAGAAAACCCTGCTGACAGCTTTTTGCTGCTTATCTAACCATCTAAATTATGCCTTTTAAAATAAAAAGTGGCTTCATTAGCTTTGCTTCACAAGCCCACAGCATAATCTTTGAATTCCTTTTTATTTGGTACTCAACATATGTGTTACCATCTTGCTCTACTTGACTCTACGCATCTCTGATCTACCACCTGACATCTGAGGGAGCTTTGTGATTGTGTTGATTTTTTTTATTTAACTTTTATTAAATACACTTTATTCCTTTTGTAGATTTTTAATATGTATCAGTTAAGGAGAAAATTGCCATACTCTTGAACATCAAAGAAAAATTGCATCAACCTCATCAAAGATTATTTTTTGTAGTTTGAAATATCTCATGAACAAACCCAGCAGATTCAATTAAATACAAGTCTGTAGATAAGAACTGAAATAATGAATTCTCAAGACAATGAGGGTAGTTTTAGGTGGTTACTGATTTTTTTGGGTTCCAAATGTTTTTACTTGAATTATTTCTCACATCAAAGTACACAGATATATAGCTTCAATGTGTATAAATGTAACTGACATGAATTGATTTTGGGAGAACCAAGCAAACTGCTTCCTTTGCATGTTTCATTTAATAATTTTCAGACTTAAATGGGTAGTTAGTGACCTTGACCTTTGGTAAACAAGTTGTGATTTGCAACATGAATTCATTAGTTTTGGGGAATGGTGAGCTGATAATTGTTTTCCACACCATGCTTCAAAGCAACAGTTTTGCAAAGCAACAGCAAGATTCAAATGTTTTTAAACACAGCACAAGGAAATTAGAAATAAGGAGTATGTGTGCCATGGGCTCTCTGGGAAAGAAAGACCATTTGATTGTAGGCTCTGCTTTGCTTAGTCAGTTTCCTGTTTAAGCAATCCAGGCAACTGAAAACATAGTTTTCATCAAATGTGGGAATAATAAAGCTTTCAGTACAGTCGATTTCATTTTAAAATTATGTTTATTTACTTTGTTGTATGTGTGTGAGTATGTATACACAGGTATGTGAAACATGATATGCAAGAGGGTGTCAGAGGAGAACCCAAAGGAGCCCTCTCCCCTCCCTCTCTCTCTCTCAGCCCCAGCCCCCTCCCCTGTGAGTTCCAGGGATCAAACTCAGATCATCAGGCTTAGTAGCAGGCACCTTTATCTGCTGAATCATCTTCCTGGATCTACCTTATTTAAAATAAATAAAAGAACTGGGTTGCTTGGGAAGACATTGGAATAAAACCATGACCTCATGCATGCTAAGCAAATATTCTAACAGAACTTCTTTCACAAACTGACAGGTTAGAAGCCTATGTATTGTCTCCTCTATCATTATCTCCGGGTATTATAGCAAGAAAGGCATGGTCTAGGAATAAAGAGGGCAGGAATGTTGTCACAGATCTATCCTTTCTGCACCTAAGTGGCATTTCTCTTCAGATATTGCATAAGATAACACTTAAAGAATGACTTGGAAAAGGGGCTTCTGTCTCTGCTACATACTGCATGTAATTTATAATATTTTTTCTGGTAGAAGAAAAATAAAAGCATTTTCTTTATTTTAGAGGCCAGGGTTTCAGAAGATAAAATCTGCACCTGCCATACATAGAAACTTCAAGAAACTGATTAGGAGCACTGAGGATACAGAAAGCACTGCCCTGAGTCATCTTTTCTGATGTAGATGTTTGAATTCAAATGATTTCAAATTAGACACTAACCGATAGCGCATTGGTCTGTTGCTAAATAGAGGGACTCAACTCACTTTGAGTAGCTCTTATCTGTGTTAACAGGTGCATAGAAGAGAAAAAAAAAAAAAAGAAATGGATGGAGCCGCCCTTTAACAACATCTGGATTGGATATTTAACTTGTATTCCTCACAAAGTATTCTGATTGCCTTTTATCTATCTGCATTTCTAGTCTTTTACTAGATTTTTTTTTTGGCATAAAAGTCATGTATACAGCTCTGTTACACATGAAATATATATGATTGTCATGTCCCATGGTATTGGTTGCATAAGATGCATTATTAAATGGGGCTTAGTAGTAATTTCCAGTATGTTTCTGTTGGATAGCCTGTCAGGTGGAACTACAGAGGGTTTTCACTGTAGGCTTTCAAAAGCTTGCTCTCTTCTCCTACCAACACTGACAGAAATCCATCAGGAAGATTTGGTTAGGGAACCCACAAGACTCTTGTCCCGAGGCAGTAGAAAGAAATGTCTTTGGTGCCATCCTGGCACAAAGTCAGAGATACCAGAAGGGAATCTGATTTCTCATCATCTCTCTCCCCCACAAAGAGGCATGTCTTTCAACAATGCATGCTGAGGACATGTTCAAAACTAAGAGAAGGTACCTGAATACCTTCCAGGTGGATCAACTGGATAAACAGGACTGAACAGGTTCTATGCCTCAACTTAGTTTCTGCAACCAGTACCCCCCCCAAAAAAAAGAAAAGAAAAGAAAAAACTTCCAGAATATCACTTTCATGGAATTACATTTCTGAGGACTCATCCTTGCTGTACAGGATGTCTGACTTTATTATTTTGAGCTGTAACTTATGAATATTTAATAAAACACCTTTCTAAACTATCTTTTCACTGACCATGATTTTCATTTTTTTTTAATTCACGAGACAAAACCCACAGGACACTGACTCAGTACAAGTTACATGTGCCCATAAATGACTGGCACTCAAACTCCTGTTCAAAGACCACCTGGGGTAAGAAAGAAACCCTCCATCAAACTCAAAAATACCCTATTTTCATCATATTACTATGGTTGGAAAATCAATTTAGTAATCTTTATACCATCATTGTGCTTGTTAAGAAATTGTGTAAACAATCCACTACAGTTCTGAAAGCTGATGATTCATAAACTACATCTTAATATATTTAAGAAATAAGAGGAGATTTGGTAGAATTTTGAACATTCTACCTAGAAAACTCAGAAGCACCATTTAAGCTTTTATTATATCAGTGATTCATCAGTGGTTGTCGTATCTTTTTTTAAGAATTAGGACTCTGGAGGTGGAAATTTAGTTACATGGCAGAGCACTTACATCACTTAGAAAGACCTCTAATCTCTAATACTCACGAAAGTAAACACTAATATCTTATATATGCTGTTATGATGCTCCTATTCTGTAATTGATAGACATTCTGCTGCTACCCTGTTTTCTTCACTAAAATATGAATAGCATAGGCACCTCTTGTCTACTTTTTCTTCCTTTTCTGGTCTTTATAATATATATCAAGAAGACTACCAATGTTCTGCAGATGAAGTGTTCCCAAACACAAGGTTGGGGTTGCTGAGTGTAAGGCCTGATGTGTGTTAGTTGCACGTGACTACATCTCTGTCAAGAAGATGAGGTTGGGAGAATCCTTCCCACTTTATATAGCTCAGGTGGGACAGTTGACTTATGCATCCTATACCAATGCAAACCTCAAATGAGTGTGCGGATAACATGAGTACCAGGAATCACTAGGGTATGCCATACAAATTTCTCTACACTGTTAACTTCTAATGGTAATTAGTCAAGTAAGATGGGTAAAACCAGTAAGAAGAAAGTTTATGAGATACTTCATCTGCGTATGACCTATGTAAGTTATTGATGAAATTAGAACGAAATGCTACAATTATGGAAGACTATAAGGATTACTGTTGTGGAAAAATGCTAAATTAATAGGACATCTAAAGACACTCTGTCATGGAAGTTCTATGTCCATGATTTAGATGCTGACATGCCCCTGCATCTACCCTTCTCTCCTCTCCCTCATTCCCCTTTCCTTCTTTATCCCTCCCAAACACCTATTCTACCATCTACTTACATGTGCTACCTTCACCTCCCTCTCCTCCTCCCTTCCACTGCTCTCTGCTCTTCCCCCATCTCCTCCCCACCCCTTTGAATCTTCTGTATTCTTTTTCACTCTTATCGTTCTAATATATATATATATATATATATATATATATATATATATATATATATATCCTCTCTCAATTTCTTCCCACCTCTCCTCTCTCTTTCTCTCCTCATCACTTCCTCCATTTCGTCCTTCCTTGGTTGTTGGAGATTTTAGGTTTAAGTTTTTGAGATTTACGTTTAAAATCTTGACAAAAAATCTGGTGTGGTGACACACACATGGATTCCAGTGCTTAGGAGGCAGAGGCATGTGGACCTCAGAGTTTGAGGCCAGACAGGTCTGCATAATGAGTTCCAGGATGGGCAGGACTACATAGTGAGACCCTTTATCAAGAACAAAGGAACAAAAATCTTGAAATAAATTTTAGCATTTCTCTCTCAAGAATCACACATGTACTCATATGAAAATGATTAATGATAATCTTCCCTGAAATCGAGTCCACAACCCACAATTTCCAAGCCTTCATTAAGAATATTTTGATTTTACTTCTGTCTGGATCTATTTAGTGTTAAAATGTTTATCCCATAACTGACTTATTGCTGGTACCTCGGTTGTTGCCCTGTGTCCATCTTGAGAGGTCTACATTCCAGTGATGTAGTGTCATCCTCATTTCCTATCTTATTTCAAAAGCTGGCACTCCATGGATGTACAATTTTATATTCCCATGGTAGCTTCAGATGAAACACTGGCTGTACATAATTGATTTTGGAATATAAATGCAGATCTTTTATTTATCCTTATTGCTTTTATCATGTTGGAGTTAGTCCCTCTGCTCCAACCTGTCAGGATAAGTTTGAATGCATGCTAAGTTCTTTGTAGCATTATTTATATACCCTGCCTTATCAAGAGAGTAATAGATAATTTTTTTGAAATGTTATTTATGTTTACTATAGAATCACAGGATGACTCACAGCAAAGGTGGGGGAAAGCCCGACTCTCCTTCTCTCCAACCACCAGTTGGTCAATGCAATGATTAAGTTTAGACCAATCAATTGGGTTAATATATCTAGTATTATGATGAACAGAAGTGTCTTAGTAAACCATCAACTATAGTGATTGGCTTCTAATCAATATCAATCAGCAAAGCAGACAAGCTATAGATAGTCATATGTATTTGACTCGCCTCATACAAGACTGGAAGTCATCTTCATAAAGATTTTCTTCCAAATCCACTTGGATAGACATGGATAACTTGGGTCTACTGAATTACGGCTCTAAAAGTCTGTGAATAGAAACTGCAGATATAGGGACTATTTCTGACATGAACTCAATGGCGGGCTCTTTGACCTCCCTACCCCCGAGAGAGGAGCAGCCCTGCTAGGCCACAGAGGAGGACTTTGTAGCCAGTCCTGAAGATACCTGATAAACCAGGGTCAGATGAAAGGGGAGGAGGTCCTCCCCTATCAGTGGACTTGGAAAGGGGCAGGGAGGAGATGAGGGAGGGAGGGTGGAATTGGGAGAGAATAAGGGAGTAGGATACAGCAGGGATACAAAGTTAATAAACTGTAACTAATATTAAAAATACATTTAAAAAAAAGAAACTGGAGATGTAGCTCAGGCATTCAGAGTACTCTTGCAAAAGGCAGTGCTTCAGATATGAGCACCCACATGGCAGCACATAGCTTCTAGTAAATCCAGGTCCAAGGTATCTGTTATTCTGCTCTGACTTCTACATGAGCTCCTGCAACTATGGGATGCATGTATACAAACCCATATATACACCCTTGTAGTAGACTGGATGAAAATGGCTCCAAAGGCCATAGGGAGTGGCACTGTAAGGAGATGTGGTCTTGTTGGAGCAGGTGTGGCTTTGATGGAGAAAATGTGTCTGGGTCTCTTTCTGCTGCCTGGCTATCCAGATGTAGAACTCTCTGCTCCTTCTCCAGCACCATGTCTGCCTGCATGCCACCATGTTTCCTGCCATAATGATAATAGACTAAATCTCTGAAGCTGTAAGCCAGCCCCAACTTGATTTTTTTTCTTTATAAGAGTTTTCATAGTCATAGTGTTTCTTCACAGCAATTGAAACCCTAACTGAGACATCTATACACATAAGAGAAAGAAATACATTTAAAAAAAAATAAAGACAATCACCTATTCAGGATCACAATGTTTCCCAAACACAGAGGAGTACAAAAAGGGAGATGAGATACTTCCCATGGCCCCATGAAGCAGATTCCCACTGAGTACATTTGAGCCCACCACATACTTATGTTGTGACTTGAATAAACACAATTTTGGTTCAGATTTTACAGTTAGAAAAATTACATCAATAAAAAGCATGATTCTTTCTCTAACTCGATAGGAAACATGGCTAAAATATGGTAAAATTCAAACCTGTAAGTCAGAGATACATGTTTAAATCTTGTTTCTGCCATGTACTAGCAATGTGAACCTGTCTCTAGGCCTCAGTCTTCTCTCTGAAATGAAGATCTTGGCACTTACATGTCTTGCCAGGAGGACTAGAAGAGGTAGCACACTAGTGTTTAAAAAACTTACTTTGGAGGACCAATTAATAATTGAAAGGTTCAACAATTACCTAGCAGTCACATGCTAAGGTTATGCTTTACATAGATATTAAATTTTAATTTTATACACTCAAAGAACAAGGTTACCCTTGTTTTACAGATGAGGAAACAGAGATGAGTTGTATCTGGGTCCATAGAGACAGGAAAGATGGAGCAAGCTCTGACTTTACAGCCGACTGACTGAAGATGACACCATCCCCCGTGGTGCTGTATGCTAAGCTGATGTGTCCTTCCTGTGCAAGCCCGTTTTCACTGGCGAAAGGAAATGGAAACTACCACTGAATGTCTACTAAGTTAGTATCAAAAGTTGTGAACTGAAGCTTCCCCTATTAAATTAAGTAGATGCTATTTTGTTTTTCTCTGGGTTGCTACTTGGCCCCTTGGTTCTGCTTTTGGGGGCTGATAGTATCCCCCACTTTCCATGGCTCTGTGCCACTGTGAGCTGGGGTGTATTCTAAACTCCACCCCACCTAGGTACCTCCGGCACCTAGGCAATATGACAGTAGACAGTTCTTAACTCAGTGTTCTCACTCATTTTTGTTAACAGGGTTGTCCTGGGGCCTAAGCGCTCAGATTTCTTCTTTGTACAGCATGGAAGAACTGTTAACAACTCAGAATTGTAGATAAGGGCTAACAGAGAGAAAGGCGCGGCCACAGAGGATTATACAAGTTCCACACATTGCACCAGGCATGTCTGAGCCACAGACTTACCAGTTAACTTCCAAATGCTCAACAGTCTATACTGAGTTGCATTTTATTCATAAAGGACTGAAAGTGTTCAAAGAATGCCAGTCTAAGCATATAATAATAATAATAATAATAATAATAATAGCAATGATTTAGCTGTAATAGAGCTATTTTTTTATTATTAAACCATTCTGGCCTGGCTTTGTAAATACAAAGACACATTCATTAAACTTATTTTCTAAAACATCATAAATAATAAAGGTGAATTTTTTCCATTCTCTTACAGTTGACTTTAAAGGCAACTATCCAATCCTAATATTAATAAATACAGTACTCGAAGTCTGATAATCCAATTATGCTTTCAGTACCAGAGAAATTCAATGCACCTTTCAAAGCTGTTAAACCTGGCTCCATTTATTCCTAATCTCTCTCAGTACAACTCAGTGACCTATCATGGACTGCAATGGTATGTGTTCTTTCTGACTCCCAGAATGAGCTGGGTTATGACTGCTCAGTGGTAACAGAAGAAAAGAAGAGTCAATTATGATGACAGACATTTTAGCAAGTGTGCTCTAAAGATGAGGCTTGCAAAACGTCCCACGGCTTTAGCAGAATCGGTTATAGAACTTTAAAGAGGCAAAATGACAGAATTGTAAAAGATAGAAAATATTACTGGACTGAATGAAGTATTCAGAAGGAATTGGTGATATGAACTCTGTTATTGTAATGAAGGAAGCTTCCAAGTGAAAACACAAAGGTGTGAAAAGAAAATTTTGCTGTGTGTCAGTAATGACATGGTGCACATTTCTCCTAAGGCTTCCTCCCTGGGCTAGTTCCATTCCCAAATTAGCTGCAAATGTCTGTCACAACCATTCAGTTTACACAGTTCTACTCATTTTAGAATTAGTTCCAATGTTGGGTATTTTTTGGAGTTCTTTTAGATTAAGGAAATATTTAGAATTGTTTTCTATGCTTTATTTTTGTTTGCTTTTATGTTTATTTTCAAGATAAAAAGTGGAAAGTGAAACAGTTTCACAGAGGTTATTGAATAATCTAAATAAACAATTTTAATTTTGCCTCTTCTTGGTGATTGTTCTTCATAAGTGTATTTTCTAAGCAAATAAATAAGGTCACATTTGAGGGCTTTTGAAAATGTGCAATGACACAACTGGTGGTTATATTCTTTGTACACAGGCTGCCACAGAGAGGAAAACTTATTTCACACTCTCCACATAACGTGTTTATATATTATCCTGATAATCTTTCAACACTGAAAATCAGGTAACTTTAGAAATGCAGACATTTTGGGGGTGCAATGTTGAGCCTGTCAGCATTCTTCCATGGCCTCTGCTTCAGTTTCTGCCTTGAGTTTTGCCCTGCCTTTCCACAATAGGTTATGATCAGGCCTTTGAAGCCAAACCACTCCTTTCTTCACAAACTTGTTTTGCATCATAGTCTCTATCACACAAAATCAGATGGGCATCAAACTCAAACCTTCTTGCATGCTTGGCATGCACTTCATCACAGAGCCACATCTCTAATCCCAAGAAGCCTTTCACTCATTGTGTGGTACCATAGGTGTCATCAATGTCCTCCGGTGGTAGATATTTAAAAATCACGTGACTAAAACGAAGGTGGCTGCACTGCAGGCTTTCAGACCTCCTGGCCCATAATTAATCTGCTACCATCTTCATCAAATACAACATCTCTGTACTCATTATTTCCCTCCTGTACAAAATTAGGTCAAAAACAATATTCTGCATCATCGAGTGTGATTAACTTTTAATTAACAATCCCAACATTTCTAAAGCTGGTAGCTATCATTATCATTCCAGTATCCACCCGTAATCACAGTGTGTCAGAGACCGTGGCTAGATGACTTCCTTATTTTCAAGATAATAAGTGGTAAATGAAACAGAGTTTTATAGAAGTTAATTAAATAATCTAAAACTGGATTCAAGAGCATTAATTCTGAAGTCATTCATGTGCCCTCCCCTTCCAACACTGGGTTGAGGATCATAGTGCATGAAGAGGTTGTTTTAGAACACCAGGTGTTAAGTGATTAATAAGGTTTGTCACAAAAGTGCTGTGGGAGAGAGAGCACAGGCAGCCTCGGGGACAGGGAAGGTGAAACGTTCACAGTGGAGGTGATTTGGGGAAACCTGTAAGATCTTGTGGAGCTCAGAATGGACTCGCTGACTCTGTTACTGCTGTTCATATTCTTTCCCTTACATATTTGTCCTTGGCTGACTGGCCCAGCCGGCTAGTAGCTGTAAAACAGAATAATCAGAATAATCTCAAAGATGAAATAACATTGTTTCACCTTACTCTGCACAAATACTTCTGTGCCAATGAGTCCAGGGTAGAGAGATATTGTAGATAGGCAGACAGACAGACAGACAGATAGATAGATTCCACACAAACCTTTCCAGTTTTGACAGAGGACCTCAGAGAATATTATAAATTCTAATGTTTGTATAGACAGTATTTGAACCTTGTCTTTGAAATTTTTACTTTCCATTTTTAGGAATGTGTGTGCGCGCACGCGAGTGCGTGCGTGCATGCGTGCGTGCGTGCGTGCGTGCGTGCGTGCGTGTGTGTGTGTGTGTGTGTGTGTGTGTGTGTGTGTGTGTGCAGGCCAGAAGAGGGCATCCCTTGTGTCTGGAGGTACAGGCAGTTGTAAGCAGCCCAGAGTGGGAGCTTTAGGTCCTCTGGTAAAGCAGTCCATGCTCTTAACTCCTGAGCCATTTGTCTAGCCCAGAGTGCTTGTTTAGCAAGCAATGTGACATCATGATTTTGAATGATTGTCTTGGCAATAATTTCCCATTAGGAAGTTAAATGCATTTTCAAATGAATTTGAGAAATGTCATAGTCTCAATTTGAACCAAGGTTTGCTGCCTCTTAGCTTCATGCTGTTTTTACAAAATTTCATTGCTTTTCCTTCAAGAAATTAGTAAATTTTGGATTAATGAGAAAATTATTCCCATGAAAATAGCAATATTGCAGCATGTTCCTTGTTTTAGAATTATTGATCTCTTAGGCAGATTTGAATTTAAATTGGATATTTAGCTTTGATAAGAATCTAATTAAAATTCTCTTCATTTCCATTGAAGGTCTATTCCAGCATTTCTCCAACTTGAATGATAGCCAGGCTCTTTCAAATAGGAAAATGCTTGGTAGTCTAGTGCCCACTTGCATTTAGTATAATGTTACATAAATAAGTATAGATATGAAACTTATTGTTAATTATTTTCTCTTTTTAGATTTGTAAAACTTGATGTCATAAACTGCAATAAATATACATGCTGAATACAATCTGAACTAAATAGCATTCAAATTAAGAATATTCATTTAATGTGACAAGTAGTAAATCACTTAACTGAATAGTATAATAGAAATATGAGTACATAGCAAATATTCAGAGGAAATTGAGGCCAGGCATACAATCAGCATTAGCATAAAAACTTGTGGGCAGGTGTCTTTGGGTACCCGTGTTTCATGCTTCTGGTGCCACTGATAAGGATTCCCATGATAAGCAAAGTTTCTGTGACTCTCTAAGTTAGTAAACCTCTGCCCTCAGAGAGCCACTGAACTTCATATCCTGTCCCACCATACCTAAGCTGTGTAATTCATATGAATGAGAATACATACATGAATATGTGGCACTTATATGTTCATTGCTTTTCTTTTCAGCCTAAACAAAGCAGTGCATGTCTTTACTATATGTTGACTAATATCTTTGCTATAGACATTAATAATGAACAAAAATACCAATGAGTAAATAAAAGTTACAGTCCATTGCAGATGTTTTTACGTTACAGATTCTCACAGCCAAAGATGTTTCTCCAACAGATAAAGGGAGAGTAAGTCATCATTTCTGCCAGTTTCACACTGAGAAATCTCAACGTAACTGTCAACCCAGTATGCATTTTGACAGTCCTCCAGGCTACTAATTTATCATGAACAGATAGTAAACTGGAGCTAGAAACAAAAGTTACTTCTATAAACATTGGTTGATATGAGTCAAAATAGAGTGGGGAAACCAGAAACTCCCCTTATAGGCCTCTGGGCATCGGTTTCTCATCTTTAGATGTCACCTCTTCAGTGACAATGGATCCATTTTCTACTTTTACTCTCCTTTGCCTCCTCTGTCTATTGTGAGATCACTACTAGCCTGTCTTCTACTTCAAAGTCTCTTTTTCTCCTTACATGTGGTCTTTTTCTTTTTCAATTTTTTATATTAATGACAGTTTATTCATTTTGTATCCCAGCTCTCTCGTCCCAATCCTACCCTTCCTTCCTCTTCTCCTCCCATACCCCCCTCCAAGTCCACTGATAGGGAAGTCTTCCTCCCCTTCCATCTGACCCTAGCCTATCAGGTCTCATCAGGACTGGCTGCATTGTCTTCCTCTGTGGCCTGGTAAGGCTGCCCCCCCCCCCACCTAATAACCAGCCACTGAGTTCATATTGCCCCTTACCAGGAAAGCCACTTGGACACTGAGCTGCTATGGGCTACATCTGTGCAGGGGTTCTAGGTTATCTCTATGCATGGTCCTTGGTTGGAGTCTCAGAAAAGAGCCCTGGGCCCATATTTCTTGGTTCTGTTGCTCTCCTTGTGGAGTTCCTGTCCCCTCCAGGTCTTTCTATCTTCCCTTTCTTTCATAAGATTCCCTGCACTCTGCCCAAAGTTTGTTTATCAGCCTCAGTATCTGCTTTGATACCTGCTGGGTAGAATCTTCTAGAGGCCCTCTGTGGTAGGCTCCTCTACTGTTCCCTGTTTTCTCCCCCTTCCAATGTCCATCCCATTTGTCTTTCTAAGTGAGGATTGATCATTTTACTCCGGGTCCTCTTTCTTGTTTATGTTCTTTAGGTGCAGTTGTTTTAGTATGTTTATCCCAACTTATAGGTCTATATAAGTGAGTATATACCATGTGTGTCTTTCCACTTCTGGGATACCTTACTCAGGATGATGTTTTCTAGATCCCACCATTTGCCTGCAAATTTCATGGTTTCCTTGTTTTTAATAGCTGAGTAGTATTCTATTGTGTAAATGTACCACAATTTCTATATCCATTCCTCAGTTGAGCGACATCTGGTTTGTTTCCAGATTCTGGCTATTACAAATAAAGCTGCTACAAACATGGTTGAGCAAATGTCATTGCTGTGTACTTGAGCATATTTTGGATATATGCCTAGAGATCGTGAGGAAACAGTATTCCTAATTGTCTGAGAAAGCACCAAACTGATTTCCAAAGTGGTTGTACAAGTTTATATTCCCCAGCAATGGAGGAGGGTTCTTCTTTCTCCACGTCCTCTCCAGCATGTATTGTCACTTGAGTTTTTTATCTTAACCATTGTGATGGGTGTAAGGTGAAATCTCAGTGTCATTTTGATTTGCATTTCCCTGATGATTTAAAATTCTTAAGACTTGTATTTTCTGGGAGATATAAGGAGTAATTTTTATTTATTTTAAATAATTTATTCATTTCCATTTTATGTGCATTGGTGATTTGCATGCATGTATGTCTGTGTGAGGGTGACAGATCTTACAGTTACAGACAACTGTGAACTTCCATGTGGATGCTGGGAATTGAATCCACGCCTTCTGGAAGAGCAGCCAGTGTTCTTTACTGCTGAGCCATCCTTCCAGCCCCCAAAAGTAACATTTTTATTTTATTTTTTTTACATGTAACATTTTAATTGTTTCATTTCCCCCTATTTCATTTCAACTCTGTGTACAAGGTAAAAAGGAAAGAATATTTAGTCAGGTATCCACTTGTGAGGAAGGGGACTAGGTCTCATTGGTCTATTTATGATAACCAGGAACTTACTGCCATGAGGTTCTCAGGCATAACTCTGCCTCTGTTTGTGTAGAGTGAAGGTGGTAAATGGGACATGTAGGTTCAAAGGTCGACACTTCTCTCCTGTATACTCAGCTAACTGCACATCTCTGTGTCTGATAATAACACCAGCCTGTGGCCTCAGCTTCTAGCCACTGAATTCTTTCAGCCCATGGAAGAATACTTTTTTTTTTCTTCTAAGGCAAGCATACCATTTGTTCAAAATCACTGGGAATAAGCACCCTGCCTCCTAGGACACCCACTATGGAATGCTTACTCAGGCTTCAGCACTCTTAGTGTGTAGTTCTAAACGCTCTGACTGAATTTTTTACGTGTTTACTAATTTTGCTTGTTTTACACTGAGGCTTATGATGGAAGTAATTGACTTCTTTTTAACCCTATTTTGATGGCTATTATTGGTTGTCAACTTGACTACATCTGGAATTAACTAAAAACCCAAACTGCTGTTGAGATGAGGAAAGGTTCTTGCCCTTTGACTAATGCCTTCACTCTCAATGACAAGTTCATTGTTTCACTGGTATTAGAACATACTTCTTCAGGACTCTGGAATATATCGAGCCCCAAATAAGACATTCTTCTTTGTGGGTTGAACAAATGTTGGATTCTTGAACTTTTTTTTGGGGGGGGGAGGGATAAGCATTGCTGGAATAGTAAGACCGGACTCTGTAAGCCACTTTATTAGACCCTATTTATATATGTATATGCACATATATGTATATATGTATTCATTCTATCAGCTCTGTTTCTCTAGAGAACCCTGACGAGCACATTCTTAGTTCTCATTGGCCAGCCTTACTTCACCTTTTGCTCTATAATGATCATTATAGTTTCAACCTCTAGGAAATCAAAAATTTCTGCTTCCACAAATGAGTGAAGCCATGTGATATATGTTTTTGTGTCTGTTTTCCATGGCCTCCAGTTCCATCCATTATTTTCCTGCGTGGCAGGACTTCCCTTTATGGTTGAAGTTTTGGTTAGCTGCTGGACAGGATTGTGAATAGTGACTATGGGACTTAAAAATCAAGGGGGTAGGTTTTGAATGTTTTCACTGTAAGTAAATGATGAATGACTGAGTAAATGTGTGTTTAACATGAATTAAACATTGCGCAATGTATACATACACAAAAATCCACATGAAACCAGGTAATTTCATGCAGTTTTGTTATTGTATTGTTTTATGGTTTTTGTCTATGGGAAGGCTACATGTGCCATGGGGTACACATGGAGGCCAGAAGATGGTTTACAGTAGTCAGTTCTTTTTTGTCACATGTGTCCTGGAAACTCCAATTTGGATAGTCAGGGTGGTCAGTAAGTGCTTTTACCCGAGGAGTGATCTTAGTGGACCCCTATCCGATTATATGATGTTCTCTCAGTGCTTTGTTTGCTTGTGTGTTTTGGTGTGTATGCGTGTTTTAACAAAAGCTGTCTTTGTGTAATTCACAGAGCATGAAATGCTGCCTCTTTCTATGTCTGCTCGGGGGAAAAAGTAGTCAGCAGAAGAAAAGGAGGAGGGTGAGATGGGTGTTGATGAAGTACTTGCCTTGTCTGGGCTCAGCCATCTCTTGAGTAGGCTTTATGACTCTCTGATGTCTCACTGACTGAGACTCTTAGGTATTCTGGAAGACAGAATAATAGTTCTATAAATCTGTCCATGTTGTACTACTGGGGAGCACTGTCTGTCATCTACGGGGCAATGTACTTGTGGCTGAAACAAGAACTATGAGATGGAAAGAATAGCACAGATTATCTGGATAGCAGATGTAAGCTTGGGTTCTTACAAGAAGGCACCGTGGGTTTGAGGAGGTTACAGCGATGTGCTTTGAAGACAGAAGAGGGAATAATTTGGGACAGGAACAATGCAGGGATGGTCTGGGAGCTCTAAACAGAAAGGGTATGTATTCTCCACTGGGGGTCCAGATGCAGGAAAGTCCTGCTGATAGCTCAACTTAAGTCACTATAACTCTTTCACACTTCTGACTTCTAGAGCTAGAAAAGCATAAATTTGGGCCAATTTAAGGGACTTGGTTTGTGCTATTTTTTAAAAAATACTCACATAATATCCACTTATGATTATATACCAATACAGAATGATATCCCAACCAAGGACAATGCACAGAGAGGACTTAAAACCGCTGCTCAAATGTAGCCCATAGAATCAGTCTCTGAGTAGGGTCCCTAGTAAGGGGAAAAAGGGCTTTCTCTGGCATGAACTCAGTGGCAGGCTATCTGATCATCTCCTCCCGGGGGGTGCAGCCTTGCCAGGCCACAGAGGAAGACAATTCAACCAGTTCTGATGAGACCTGATAGGCTAGAGTCAGAGGGAAAGGGAGGAGGACCTCCCCTATGAGTGGACTAGGGTAGGGGCCTATGGGGAGAAGAAAGAGGGAGGGTGAGATTGGGAGGAGAAGAGGGAGGGAGCTACAGCTGGGATAAAAATTGAATAAATTATAATAGATGATAATAATAAAAAAGGAAAAAAAAGTTGCCACATAAAACTAATGTAGGCCAAATTTAATAATGTGAGTTTTCTGGGTAGAATCTAGGATTCTCTTTTAAATAAACTACTCATTTGGTTCTTATGCATAACATAAGAACTTTTGAGCTACATTCCTTTGTGCCCAGTGGAATTTTTCCATCAGATGTTCCTAAGTTTCTTTCAGGCAAATCTGAGAAAATGTGTTGCATAAAATCCCACTTGTGAACATAAGAGAGCTTTAGGAGAGAAACATACCTCTCCCTGATTTGCTCCCACCTTGAAATGACAGACTAGTTTAACAGCAACATTTCAAATGGGGCAATTGCACAATTAATTAATTGAGACCTTACTTCTCAGCATGACTGTACTTTGGAGACAAAAAGTTTCCAGAGGAAATTGGGTTAAATGAGGTGATGAAAGTAGGGCCCTCACCTAGTATGACTACTGCTCACTGTTTTTGTAAAATGAGGCAAAGACTTCAGCAATGTTCAAGAGCAGGAAAGGCCATGTGAGGACAAGGAAAAAAAAAACTCAGCCTACTATCTGCAAGCAATGAAAAGATGCTCCAAAAGAAACTACACTTGCCAACAGCCTAACCTTAAATTTCCAGCCTCCAGAAACATGAGAAAATCAACCTCACCAGTTTAAGTAACCTCGTCTATAATTTTGTGTTTTGGTGGCCCCAGTAAGCTACTACATCTTCCTAACCCAATGTCCCCCCATACCTACTTACCTATAGGAATATTCTAACAAATTTTAGTCACTATTACTTCCTGTCCACTTGTTAAACCATAAGTGCTGCGTTAAGGTCTTAATCTATATTTGATCTCAAATCTTCTCAACAAGAATAGTTTTATGTTTCTTTGTTTATAAATGGGACACCTGATAAGCTGGGAGGTTACTCTCTGACCCATATTATTTACTGACACACAAAGCCAGGTCGAATGATCTCAAATGCAACTTTCCTAAAAACTGTCCTTTACAGAATGCTTTTATACTAGATTTCAAGAGACAGATATGATAAGACTACTTAATCCCCGTGGCATCATAAATAGCTAATAAGGCAAGGGAGACAGCTGATGAACAGCTGTGAGTTTCCTGCACAAAACAATTAGGTGAAAACAAGTGCTAGTTCCTCGCTGTATTCTAGATCAATAAGCAACAGCCATGTTGTTACCTGGATGTCATGTCTGTTCTCATATCCTAATGTACAACCTGCTCTGAAATCTCAGTTACCACAATGCAGCTTGTACTCACATACAATGTGGTTCTTATTTTCAATTTTTTTTTAAATAATGACTTCAGAAAGTAAACGGAAATGAAGTCAAGGTGAGAACAAGGGTAGGGATTTAGTAACATGTTAACCACATCCCTGTTGCCTAGATACTTGAAATCAGAGTAACTAGCTAACGGCAGACGCAATGATCACCTTTCGCTGTTTGGGAATAGGTGTCCTATCACCTATGGCCTGAGAAGCTATTAAGATTTTGACCAGGCCTTTCAGAGATAATAGGATTGGCCCTAGATTGTGACTGCTGACAAAGAAAACCCGTTACATTGTTTGTAACTGTGTGGAAATAATGTGGCATGGGTTTTGTGCTACATGAAGGATTCTAAAAAGTTTCTATCTCCCAAGTTTCTAGACTGCAAAATAAAATTTCTAACTTTATTAAGCTGCTGAAAAGAATGCGAATTCTGAAGTCTTTTTTTTTTCTATGAGACCATACTAATTTGTATTGCAGTGTGTGTACATGTATGGCTTTATTTGCATATGTAGTACTTTAAAAGCAAGGCCTAGAATATACTAAGTCTGAAGCTATAGAAGGGGCTTGAGTACAATAAAATTATGGCCTCGTGGTTAATAGTCTGACCATTAAAATCTCAGAATGGCAGGACATAACCTATAGAAATGTTCATAAGAGTGTTGGATCCAAACTTCAGACTGTGATCCATACTCAATGTTACAAGATGCCTTTTCAAAGCTCTTTGTGTATTTTCTGGGTATTCTCAATATAGCTCTGCTTGATTTGATATATTGCTGTTATACACTTCTATAGCTAAAGCTTGATGAAATAACCTGATATGAAGTCCTAATGGAAAAATATAGCCATATTCTAAGGTATTTTAAAAATGTAATGACTTTCGTTATGATTTTGGCAGTAACAATATTATTAACCTTGAAGCTTCATCTATGTTGGTGAAAATTCATAGTGCTGGAAGGTGCAATAAATGCAACCAGAACAGAAAAGTGATCATCAGACTTACCCAGCTTGAGGAGACCTGGCCACTGGTACAACTGTGACTAAGCATAACGAGAGAAAACAAGTACTTTCTGATTGGATTTTACTCCCACTCATACCTGACACCATTATCGGTCCAAGAACCCAAGGCTGGTTGTGAACCTTAGGGGAAAATCTATTACTATTATTTTGCCAAATGGACATTTTATTACACTGATTCCTAATTACTTTCTGTTAAACCCACAAATTAATATGTCTCTCAACCTTCATCAGAGAAGCTTCTATTTATAGTAGACTGTTACTAAGACAGAATCACACAACTGATCAAGGCAGAAAAAAGTATGAGACTGAAAAAACTTTCAGACATACATGGAACATATATACCATACTCCCTCCTCTCAGTACAAACTGGTCTTGGATTACACAACAAAGCAAAACAAAGACCAAAACAAACAAACAAACAAACAAACAAAATTGAGTGGTTCAGGAAGTGGGTTTGATCTCCAAAGAGTTGGAGAGTGGTGCAAATAAGAAAGTTACTGCTAGGGCAAGGAAAGAAGCCCAGAGACCCACCTGCTACCATGTAACACAGGAGGGCTGCTGCAGACACCTCGAGGCCTGGTGCTGCCACACCACATGACCTGGGTCAGAGGAGGTCACCCAGATGCCCGCATGCCATGTGGCCTGCCTGTAGCAATGGCCGTTACAATAGGCAAGTATGTGATAGACAGATGGGAGATAAAGATAGGAGGAACAGTTTGAACCTTCTGCAGAGAGATGGAACGAGAGACATGAAGGTGGAGAGAAATAGCTTGTTGTGAGTAGCCAGTCCGGCCGCCTGAAGCCACAGTGGTGTCCCAGCCTGTGCTGCTGCTGTGGGCCATTTTTGGGTCCATGGTAACATAGCCAAAAGGGTTGGTGTTCATGTCTGGGGCTCATATCACCACTTGAGACCATGCAGATGTCGCTGGTCCGGACGGCCACCTGGGACCAAATAGATGTCCATGGGTTGAGCAGAACCTGCCCTGCCTCTCACTGGCCACAACACTCAGGAAAGTAGGCCCTGCACCTCAACGGGGCAGCACAGTGGAGCTGGCTCTGGTGGTGGTGGTGGTGGTGGTGGTTCAGGACTGGGTGAGCCAATATTGAGGGCATGAGCATGAAAGAGCTGACCCCATCCCTCATCTACCTTGAGATGGCATGAGCAAGAGGGTGGGGATTAATGTCTTCACCTCTTTCCACCTGCTCTAGTCAAGGGAGCTGGCCTC
>REGO01000027.1:8488476-8498925 GCA_010120015.1 Rhombomys opimus
TATGAATCAAATCAAATAAATTCATTGAAATATAACTCATAGAAATAGTCTATGACTGAAAAATAAAAGCTAGAGGTTATGTTTTCACTTAATAGACTTTCTTGCCTTTGATAGCATGCCCCTGATTTCTTCCATGCTGGTTTTCTAGGAGAAGATTAACTCCAATATTGCAAATCACTTTCCGGTTATTTTTCGGAGAAACTTCTTCGCACCTTGCAGATAGCTATAAACATTGTGTGAAGGATGTAAGGATAATAATGACAGCCAACGGCTGAGCGCTTGCCCTATGCAAGACACGGTGGCGCATGCTACACATAAGCTAAGCACTTAATCATGCCAAACATTGCCAGCTCTTCGAATTTTTCAAGCTAATCATTTTGCTGAGAATGGCATTATCTGAAATTTCATCAACTGTTATCTATTTTCACAAATTGCCTTAAGGCACGAGAAAGGTTGTCTACATTATATTATACTTATTATCTCAGAGAGATGATTTTATTCTTAGGCAAGTTGCCTTTACCTCCTGCTTATTATGTCTATTTTAGGCCATGTGTACGGGAAAGCATCTCAAGAGAGGGTCCGCTGGTGAATTTATTTTCCGTAAATACGAGAGAAAATTCTATTACTTTGTAAAAATGATGTTATATCAGTTTGAACAAAATAAAATCCTTACACTTGGCCTTCATTATTTTCCTGGGTCTCTCTCTCTCTTTTTAAATACACCTCTTTTTTTATCTAGGGAAGGGGAACACACTTGGCTTCATCTTTATTTACTGTATAGCTCTTAGGTGCTACACATAATAAATAATCATTATCAGTTAGTGAAAGCAGCACATACTGACTGGTGATGACGATGGGAAGAATCACATAGGTATAATAGAGATTTGGAGTGATTTTGGTCAATGACAACTTGGAAATAGGTTTTGATAAATTTGAAAACATTAAACACACCTATACTAAGATACCTTTGAGATGCCTAAGATACCATTTAAGATTTTTTATAAAATCTCACATGGGGTATCTTTAATAGCATTGTTTGTTTCTTGAGGTCATCTTCAAACTACATTAGCAAATCTTTCTGATGTGTTACATTTTTGTGATCTCAGACTGATTCTGATCCCTGTTCTCTTCCACACCCACTCTCTGCACACACAACGTCTCACCCTCTCAACCTGGTTTAGGTCCAGAGCATCCAATAGCAATATATAGATTTGCATTAGCAAATCTATATATTTTACTGTTTCCTCTGTCCAGTCTTTGCTTTTTTTTATTCTATTCTGAAAGTGTTAACCCCGGAAGTGAGAGAAAGCACCTTTTCATGTGACTAAATGAAGGTATCTACAAACTATGAGAGAAATATTTCTAGAAAGTTATTTTGTAATGTACTAAAGTTATTCAATTAAAATATGTACATTTTAAAGATTTATTTTTAATTTTTTACTATTTGTTTGTGAGAAAGTATATTTTATTACTTGTGCCTGATTAGAGTTAATTAGAAAGAAACAAAAAAGAGGGGTCACCTTTGCCTTAGTTTATGCACAGTTGCAATAAGATCACTAACCCACGGGTAAGTCTTAAGGCTTTTATACAGACAGTATACAATATATAGAATATATGCATTCGAGTTTTACAGTGAGAAAACTGTAAGGGTCCTGAAGTGTCTGCTTGTTGGATTTGGTTTGCCTAATAGATGTTCCTAGCCCCATGCTTTGCTTATACTAATATTTTCAGATTGATGTATTTTCCGAGTTTTAAATAGATTAAACAGGGAAAAAAAAAGAGTGAAGTCTCACTTCTTATCCTCGTCTCCAGGGAGACAAGCTCACATCACTCCTACATAAACTCACTTCAATCATTTCTATTTGTTGGAGATTCTCTCAGAGTTTCTTTGAAAAAATAATAAATAAAATGAGATGCTCTGTCACCCCGTTTACACAAAAGTTAGGGCATTTTGTATTAGTGAATCCTTTGATGACAACTTACATACATAGTGCTATTCTGTTATCTTTAGCTGTTAGGACACGGGCATCGGGCATCTACCCGATACTTGATGGCTTAAACACTTATTTTTTTTTTTTGATTTTCAGTGTAGTTCTTGACCAGTGTGTACTAGATATTATTTTCCCATAAAAGTCTTTCTTTGTATTTTATTCAAATATTGGGCAGAAGGTTAAATATTTTACCAACTAATTAGATGAAAAAAAAAAAGTAGAAATTCAAAGAACCATGCACATTCGGAAAATCCTAGTCAGAATCCTATCAGCAGGGTACAGGCACCGGAAATCTGGATGGTGGGATTCTGATGTCAGGGGCTTATTAATGAGTCTCTGCCCTTCACCCCAGGATAGCTTTTCCTTGTGGAACAACTTCTGACCAACATCTGTGTGAGAAAGGCCCTAAGGGTCCGAATCTTTTTCCTCTACTGAGACAACTGTTGGGTGTGGGGTGTGTGGGCTATGTGTTGAGTTTCATATATTTGCAGATTCATCTCCACCCTCAGTTCTGCTTGTATGGGTAGCTTCTCCCTCTACTCTACCCTGAAACTCTGAGCTCCCTACAACTCTTTTCCAAGAGTGCAACCCCTAACATTCCTACAGGAAGTTTTTTCTCTCATGTTATAGATTCAGAGAAAATACAGTTAATCTAGAGTCAGCAAGACTGGGGTTATTACAGTGTTGGTGATTTTAGTCAGCATTTTAAACACTTTGATATTTTGATCTTTCCTTCACTTTTTTGAAACACCTATTAGCTATTGTTATTTTATTTCAGTGTTTTTCATTGTATGTTACTCCGGGTATAATTTATTCAGTGAAACTCAGTAATCTAATGAATTGGTATACCCTGACTGATACACTCATGTAACGATAATCAAAACTGCCAGATGTGGTGATACACACCCATAATCCCAGGACTCAGGGAGGCAGAGGCAGGAGGGTATTTGTGAGTTTGAGGCCAGCCTTGTCTACAAAGTCCACAACAGCCAAGACTACACAGAGAAACCCCATTTTAAAACAAACAAACAAACAAACAAACAAACATTCCTCCAAAAAAAAAGCAAGAACAATAATCACAAAATACAGAAGGCTTCATTACATGCATACATACACAAATACATAGACACATATGCACACAAAAATTCATTTACATGCTCTTGACAAACAATGTGTACAAATCTCTTGGTGCTTGTTATAGTGTTGGAGATTGAACCTGGGACCTTTTGCAAGGTAGCTAAGTACTCTACTACTAAGCCATACCTCCAGCCTTCTAAAATTTTTATTGTTTGTAAAGTTATTTTCAAAGCATGTATTTGACAACATTTTCTTCAACTCTGAAGTGACATTTTAATTTTCTTAAGAATACTCTCCGAGAGGTTTCACATCATTTATTAAAAACTAAAATATTTTATTTGCTGGATTCCTGTAGCACTATTCAAGGTACAGGTTAGGTAGGTATAAGAAACCTCAGTGATTGGCATAGGATGAAGAGACACAGAGTAGAGCACAAAAACACACTATAACGAAAAATACCCATAAAAAAAAAAAAATTGTCTCTGTGAGAAAACAGGGGACACCCGAGAACACAAAATCATATGAAAAAAAACACAGCCAAAAGAAAATATCTATATAGAAAATAAAAAGAACAAAAACACCCCGGGAGAGAGAAGAGTGTGTACAACAGAGAGAAGATAAAAAAAAAAAAAGGGAGACACAAGAGAAAAAGAACAAGAGGCCACAACAGAGAAGAAGACTCTAGAGCCTAAAACCCACAAGAGGACAACACAGAAAAAAAAAAAAAACTGCATTTCAAAATCGGTAAAGGAAAAAAAAATTTGCTTCTAAGTACAAAAGCTTACCTGAGGTGATAGACATGCGTTTTAGCTTGATGTAAATATTTTATGATATATTAAAACATCACATTCTACTCCATAGAATTTATGAAATTAATACTTTGTCAATTAATTAAAATTTTTAAAAATCTAAAAAAAATGAGAGTTTTTATTATGCTAACTATGTAGCAGTCTACTGTCACTAAGAATAGGGAAAAAAACTTAAAAATAATTATGTTTTTGGTGAAAAGACAAACAACTTATTTCAAAACTCTCACATGAGTTTCTGTAATAATCATAAAACAAAGGATTTTTTAATATTTTCAAACTTTCATAATCTGAAATGAGCATTGACTACAATTCTGATTCCACTGGTTTTAATGTACTTTCACATTATTTTACATTTCAGGTGGCTTTCTTTTTTTATATTCTTTTTAATTAATTTTTTATTTTTTTACATTAAGTACATTTTATTTGCTTTGTATCCCAGCTGTAGCCCCCTCCTTCATTCTTTCTCAATCCCACCCTCCCTCTCTCATCTCCTCCATGTCCCTCTTTAAGTCCACTGATAGGGGAGGTCCTTCTCCTCTTCCATCTGACCCTAGCTTATCAGGATTCATAAGGACTGGCTGCAATGCCCTCCTCTGTGATGAGAGCCTTGATCTGATATATGATGGAGACCCAAATAAAAATACAAAGTATCTTGCCCCAGAAATACAACATACATTACATGATCCAAAAGTGGGAAAATATTGCAATAAATTTAACAGAATATGTCAAGAAAGAAAATAGCTAGGACCAAGATACAACATTCATTGGCCTAGGAGCTCATGACCAGGGAATGGTCTTGGAAAATAACAATGAAGATATTGCTGAATTTGAGTTTGAATGAGCTTTGCTGAACACTAATCCAAATGAGTCTTATTGTCTCTCCCCTTTTCTAAGAAGAGAATCTTGGAGGTTGATTCTGGGGAGAAATGATAAAATTAAAACCCATTGGTCTGACAATTCCCGAAGGAGAAGGCATTGAGAATTCCAGAAAGTTCTACCTGCTTATATTTGGTGAAAATGAATGGACAATCTACCAAAACTTACAGGTCACACTGAAAGCAGGGCTAAGAGTAATGTACATGGCTCTAAGTGCCTATGTTAAAAAGGTGGAGAGAGCTTACGCTAGCAACTTAACACTACACCGGAAAGCTCTAGAAAAAAAAGAAGCAAGCTCGCCAAATAGGAATAGATGACAGGAAACAATCAAATGGAGGGCTGAAAGCAACAAAATAGAAACCAAGAAAATAAAAAATAAATCAATGAAATAAGATTTGTCTATTTGAGAAAATTAACAAGCTAGATAAACCCCTTTCCAACTTCCAACTTTCCAACTTTCTCAAAAGGTAGAGAGAACATATCCAAATTAACAAAATCAGGAATGAAAAGGGGAGGGGGGCATACAACAGACACCTGGGAAGTCCAAAGAAATGTTGTCATCCTTTAAAAACCTATACATCACAAAATTGGAAAGTCTAAAAGAAACGGATAATTTTCTCAATATATACCACTTAACAAAGCTATAACAAGATCAGATAAACAATTTAAATAGACCTGTATAATAGAAGCAATCATAATCTTAACCAAAAAAAGTATAGGGTCATACCAATTTAATGAAGAATTCGATCAGCCTTTCAAAGAAGAGTTAAGACAATATTCCTCAAAGTATTCAACAAATTAGAAACAGAAGGAATATTGCCAAATTCATTTTATGAGGCCACAGTCACCCTAATACCCAAACCACAGAAGATTCAACAAAGAGAATTACAGACCAATTTTACCTATAAACATAGATGTAAAAATAATCTAATACTTTCAAACTGAATCCAAGAATACAGTAAGTTGTTCAAGGTCTAGCTAGAGCAGTAAGACAACTTAAGGAGGTAAAGGGATACAAATTGGAAAGGAAGAAGTCAAAATTTTGCTATTTAGAGATGATATTAAAGTATACATAAGAAATAAAAAAATCTACTAAGGAACCTCTACAGCTGATGAAACACTTTCAGGGAAGTAGCTGGATACAAGATTACTAAAGAAAAAAAAAATCATTAGTTTTAATATACACAAATGGCAAACTGGCTGAAAAAGAAATCAGGAAAACAACACCCTTCACAATAGCCACAAATATAAAACAATATAATATATAAAATATCTTGGGCAAGCCTTACCAAGCAACTAAAGACTTGTATGACAGTCTTTGAAGAAAGAAATTGAAGATGATATCAGTAATTGGAACTATACCCCATGCTCATGAATTGGTAGGATTAACATACTAATAATGGCCATCCTACCAAAAGCAATTTGCAGATTTAATGTAATCCCCATCAAAATTGCAACACATTCTTTTTATAGACCTTGAAAAAACAAGTTTTAATTTCATATGGAAAAACAGGAAAAAATCAGGATAAGTAAAAAGATCTTGAACATTAAAAGAATTTCTGGAGGTATCATAATACCTGATTTCTGGCTGTACTAAAAATTTACAGTAATAAAAAACCCCATGGTATTGGCAGTTAAAGAAAACTGCCATTGTAATAACTCCCACTGGACTCCTGAAATTTTTTATTAAAAAAATAAAAACACACAATGGGCAATGGACAAAAGAAAGCATCTTCAATAAAAGGTGCTGGTTAAACTAGATGTCCAGCATGTAGAAGAATGCAAATAAATTCATGTTTATCACCCTGAACTTGATAGAAGAGAAAGTGGGGAATAGTCTTGAATAAGGCAGAATAAGGCAGAATAAGCACAGAAGACAACTTCCTAAACAAAACACTGATAGCATGGGCACTAAGCTATACAATTAATAAGTGGGACTCATGACTGAAAAGCTTCTGTAAGGCAAAGGACACCATCAGTAGACAAAATGAATGAGAAAACATTTTCACTGACACCACATCAGACTGAGGGCTACTGTCCAAAATATATAAAGAACTCAAAACATTAGACATCAACAAACCAAATAACACGATTAAAACTAGGATACAGATCTAAACAGAATTCTCAATAGAGGAATCTCAAATGACTGAGAAACACTTAAATGTTAGACGCCCTTAGCCATCAGGGAAATGCAAATCAAATCCAGTTGAAGATTCCATATTACATCTGTCAGAATGGCTCAGATCAATAACACAAGTGACAGCTCATGCTGGTGAGGCTGTGGAGCAAGGAGGAAATTTCTCCATTGCTAGTGGGCAAATTGTACAGCCACTATGGAAATCAATATATCAGTTTCTCAGAAAATGGGGAATCAATCATCTCAAGGCCCAGATATGCCACTCCTAGACATGTACCCAAAGACACTCCATCCTTCCACAAGGGCGCTTGCTCAGCCGTGTTCATATTTGATTTATTAATAAAATCCAGAAACTAGAAACAACCTATATGTCCTTTAACCAAAGAATAAAAGAAATGTGGTTTATTTAGACAAAGAAAAATTTCTCAGCTGTTAGAAAAAAAAAATATCATGAAATCTTCAGGCAAATAAATGGAACTAGAAGATATCATCCTGAATGAACTAACCTTGACCCAGAATGACAGACATGGTATGTACTCATTTATAAGTGGATATAAGTAAAGGATAATCATACTACATTCCACAGACCAGAGAGTCTAACTAACAAGAAGGGCCCTAGTGGTTATTCATGGATCTCCCTGTAAAGGCAAAATAGATTTTGCAGGTGGACTGGGGTTGGGGAGAGGTGTGGATGTGAAAAGTGGGAATCAGGTGGGGTAGGCAGGGAGAAAGGGAGAGAGTCCTGGGAGAGAGGACTGAAATTGGTGGGCAATGTGAAAAGTTAGTGCAGTGGAAACTTCCTGGATCATATGAGGGTGACCCTAGCGAGCAATCCTAGTAGTGGTTATGGAGTCTGAACCGGCCATCTTGAATAACCAGACAAGGCTGCAATGGTAGGACTGGGACACCAGCCTCGCCGCAAAAACCTTCTACCTGTAACTTCTGCCTGCCTGCTAGATGTGCGGGGGCAACGGTGGCTCAGAGCTTGTGGTAGTAGCCAAGCAGTTACTGGTCTAACATGAGGCTCACACCAGGAGAGGGCTCCCATAGCTGACACTGCCTGGATGGCCAGGAACTGGAAGCTGGGAGGCCTGGAGACCGAGGATAGAACCAAATATGATGGAAAGCAAAAGAAAGTCAATGAAGTAATTCCTCATGATATTCTGATGTACTCATAGATTGGGTGCCTCGGCCAGTCATCAGAGAGGCTTTCTCCAACGGCTGACAGGAGCCAATGCAGAGACCCACAGCTAAACATTAGGTGGAGCTCAGAGACCCTCGTAGAAGATGGAAAGGAGGGATTGTAGGAGCCAGAGGGATTGAGGACACCAGGAGAACATGGCACACAGAGACTACTCGGCAGGGCTCACGGGGGCTCACAGAGAATGAAGCAGCAATGTATGCGTCTGTGCTAGGTCCTCTGCATATATGTTTTAGTTTTTTTTGGGGGGGGGCAGAGAGGGATTCCTGACAGTGGGAGTGGGGGTGTCTTTGACCCTTTTGCCTTCTCTTGCAATCCTTTTCCTCCTACTGTGATGCTTCATCCAGCATTGATATGATCGGTGCCGAGTCTGATTGCATCTTGTTATACTGTGTTCAGCTGAGAGCCCCGGGAGGCCTGATCTTTTTTGAAGGGACACAGGATCTAGGGAAGAATGGGTATGGGGGCCGGATTGGGATGCGTGAAAGGAGGGAAAGCTGGGGTTAATATGTACTGTATGAGAGAAAAATAAATAAAAAAGAAATAGATCTTTTGCAAATAAAAATGTGATTAAACACACATTTACTGTGGAAATACAAATCTAACAATACAGTGTGTCCTATTTTTTCCCATTTGTTTCATGGGTAACTTTACAATAAAAATGCATAAACGTTGTGAACATCTGATATCAGGGTCTGTTAAAGTGTCAGCTGAAATATAACTTTATCAGTCGTCTAGTTTAAACCTCACTGGACATTTAAATATTTAAAATATGGCTTTCTCTAAGAACACTAATGACATTATTTAAAAGATTGAGGTTATATTTACCTTCAAAGCTATAATTTCTCCTAAGACAAATGCTAATATTAGGAAGCAATTATCATTATGATGGACATTAAGTATACAGAGCAAATGAAATACCTGCTTTTGAAGAATTTGGTAGGAATGAGAATGAGACACAGGCAGTCTTAGATGAAACTATTTGATCTGCCTCTTTTATTTTCAACATAATGACTAAAATGTTGTAATGAGTGCAAATTTTATAAAATTTGACTATTAAAGGTTAATATAAGTAGCAGCATGATTTTAATTATGATAATATAAATTCTACCAAGTTCTCTTTCAATGAAGGAAAAGTTATATCTTCCTATAGTAATAGAAGATGCTGCATTCTCTGTCTCAGATTGAACTATCTGGGTAAGTATTAAGAAGACAAAGTGATTTTCATGAGGAAAAAAATCAAAATAATTATACTCATTATATAGCCTCTTGTCTACCTTTACTCTATCTACAAATTATAAATAGCAATGAATCTTCAAGGAACTGTACTAAACACGGCTATATAGAATCTGAAGACAGTTCTCTAATGATATGCAAGACTTTCATGACAAAAATTCACTGTTTATAGGTGCAGTGTTTTTTTTTTTTAATTTTTAACTAATTATTTATTACAATTTATTCACTCTGTATACCCTCCCTCATTTCTTCCCAATCCCTCTCTTCCTCCCTCATCTCCTGATATGTTCCTCCCCTACTCCACTGATACGGGAGGTCTTACTCCCCTTCTAACTGACTCTAGCCTATCAGGTCTCATCAGGAATGGCTGCATTGTCTTCCTCTGTGGCCTGACAAGGCTGCACCCCACAGGGGGAGGTGAGCAGAGGGCCAGATGCAGGGTTTTTATTTATTTTATTTTTTATTGATTACAGTTTATTCACTTTGTATCCCAGCTGTAGTCCCTTCTCCCATCTCCTCCCAATCCCACTCTCCTCCCCCCATAAATACATGTATGATGTATGTTTCATATTGTGTGTGTTTGTTGTAGAATCTACATTACTTCATGATTGACTGGGTTTGCAGTACTTAAGGATATGCTCAGGTTTTGGGTAGTGCAACATATCAAGACAGGGGAAAGTGGGAAGAAATAAAATCTTAAATATTAAACCATCCTTGCATATATATATATATATGATTTATATATATATAAGAAATATATATATATGATTTCATTATATATATATATATATATATATATATATATATATATATATATATATGAAATCCCGTTTGACAATCACCGTTAATAGATTGCTGGCTTTTCAGATTTAAATTATTAATTAAAAATTTAACAACTGTCATATCTACCTGTCAGGAATCCATAATAGCTGAACTGCAGTAAAGTCTCCTGGAGAACTCCTCTTTGGTGAACTTTAGCAATACAAACCTGAGAAAGGAGCATGAGTGTGCTGTGAGGTACTGTGGTTCCAAACTGTCAACCAGTTTGTTAAGGAAACAGGTTCCCTAGTCCTCATCTACTTAAGAACTGGCTGAGAAATGCAGATGCTTACCATTGTTTCT
>REGO01000027.1:8509225-8531170 GCA_010120015.1 Rhombomys opimus
TTTTTTTTTTTTTTTTTTTCTCTTCCAGGCCCAGAATTTGAGGGTTTGTTTGCCCTTTTATTGAACAGCAAATGATTACATTAATATCTATATGGCTATAGCTCTGCCTTCCGATCTTCAGTTCTACTTCCTACCTGGACATTTCTTCTATGTAAACTCTTTCTTTAAAAAGCATTTTAAATAAATATTTCTTCCTCTGTTAACATCAATATGCTACCAATAATCTGTTTTAAGGTTTAAAATTTGTATATAACATTTAAGTGTAAGAAATCATAAAATGAAACGGAAGACTTTTAAAAAATACTGACTTACCTTATTTTAATAACATTTAACAATATAGAACATACACAAAACTTTAAAAGAGGTGTTAAATGAGCTCATGCCCTTCCAGGGCTCTAATTATTTCAAATTACTTTAACTTACAGCATTTGCCTTAAATTTGTCAATAATATTCTAAGTCTTCCACTTGTCATTTTAGCCACAATTTAATGACTTTCTGTTACACTGTTGTTAATAGTGTTCATTTGGCCTCCCTTCTCCTATCTTCTTGGCATCCTATATTACTTATACTGAAGAAAATCTTTAAAACATTGACTAATATTCAATATAAAGCCAAGCAATAGTGTCACCATCTATCTGTTCTCATAGAACTGCTGCCTACTATTTTTTCAACTGTAGACATTTCTCTATCCCAATCTTTAATTTTTTCCTACCATTGCAGGTCCCAAATTTTACTTTTTATTTTTAATACCAAAAGTCTTACGTCAGACAGACCCATTTCCTCCTTTTGCCAGCAGCATTTCCTTCCTTTTCCGGATCCAGCAGGCTCTCACCGTTCACGAGGCCACTTTCCCTTTACCCTCTACTTCTGGAGACTTTCTTTTATTGCTTGCCTAAAAAGTGTCTTTTGACTGACCCACCAATTAAGTGAGTTTGGTATTAATGTCAAATCTGACTTTTCCTGTAATAAGAAGGCAATGAGACTGGATAGACTGAATAAAATAGGCTAAAGTAATTTCCCAGAAAAGACCGATGTTTAATTACTCGGTTACCAGCAAATGTAGAATTGTACATTCTGCTCAGGAGGGAAAAAAAAAAAAATCATGATCAGCACTTGTACCAGCTCTGCTCCTGTGCTGCAGTGCGAGCTTTTGAGTCAACTTAGCTGCACTGGTCTTTTGCTAAATGGAGGTAGCATGACACAGACATGGTCCTCTTCACCTCACGTGAAGTTAACCCTGTAGCCTGAATTAGTATTTCAAAAGAAGAATAGTCAGGCTCCACAAAGGATGTGAACCAGAGTATCTCAGTCTGAATAATTTATACATTGGCTTATCTGTTGCATTTCTAAAGGTGGGCAGGCCCGGAATCACGGTGCCAATGTCCTCCCTGGGGAAGAAGAAGCAAAAAGAGTCAAACTTGCTCTTTGGAGTTGTTTTTCATAAGGGCCCCCTTCCCATTCACAAGGACTATATTAATTATACTTTGTATTGCTGAGAAAAATAGTTGCCAGAAACTACTTGAGTGCAGAAATACTTATTTTGGCTCATGGTTTCGGCTCCGCATGGTGAGGACAGTGTGGCAGACCACAGAAGCCTATCCTAGAGGCTAGAAAGCAGAGACAGTGGTGGACCCAGTCAAATTCTTCCTTCTTTCCCACTGGCTCCATGAAGGCCTCTTTTTGTGGGCTTGGACTATGTACATTCAGGGAAGCTCTTCCTGCCACAGTTAATCTCTGACAAAGCCCTCACAGATGGAGCTGTGGGTGCTTTTTAATTAGGATTGACTAGTGCACAGGCACTATCGTCAAGACTTAATCACATGCCTTGGTGTCCTTCCACTCAGGATAGTGTGTTGACATCAATTTTGGGGGGCAAACATTCAGACCTTACCTATAATAAAGGCCAGGAATGATGTGCTACTATGACTGATTCTGTCACTTCCACGACTTCTTTCTCCTCGACTGTCCACTGCATATGCTGTAGTAACTTTAATGTAAAACATGGAGTGATTACAAAGGATGTACTTTCCAATAATCGTATTTGTTCTCACAGCACTGATCATTAGCTGGCCATCTCAGTGGTAACATCACTGACATCACCATGATGTCACCAATGAAATGCAATAGGGATACAGATTGAAAATTTTAATGATTTCCAAGGAAATCATGAAATTTGTAGGCAAATGGTGGGATCTAGAAAAGATCATTCTGATTCAAGCATCCCAGAAGGAGAAAGACAAACATGGTATATACTCGCTTATATAGACCTACGAGATATGATAAACATAACAAAACCTATACACCTAAAGAAGATAAACAAGAAAGCGGACATGGGGTAAGATGACCAATCCTCACTTAGAAAGACAAATGGGATGTGCGTTGGACATATGACAGGAGTCTACCGCAGAAGGCATCTGAAAGACTCTACCTAGCAGTGTTTCAAAACAGATACTAAGACTCATAATCAAACCTTCAGCAGAAGGGGAGTTAGTATGACATAGAAAGGATAGGAGCTCCACAGGGACCAAATATATCTGGGCACAGGGGTCTTTTCTGAGACTGACACCCACCAAGGACCATGTATGGATATAACCTAGAGCCTTTGCTTGCATGAAGCCCATGGTAGCTCAGTAACCAATTGGTTTCCCATAGTAAGGGGAACAGGAACTATTTCTGACAGGAACTCAATGGCAGGCTCTTTGACCTCCCCACCCCACAAGGGAGGAGCTGTCCCGCTAGGCCACAGAGGAGGACTTTGCAGCCAGTCCTGAAGATACCTGATAAAACAGGGTCAGATGAAAGGGGGGGAGGTCCTCCCCAATCAGTGGTCTTGGAAAGGGGCAGAGAGGAGGTGAGGGAGGAATGGTGGGATTGGGAGGGAATAAAGGAGTGGGATACACCTGGGATACAGAGTTAATAAAATGTAACAAATAATAAAAAAATAAAATTAAATTAAAAAAAGAAAATTTTAATGAAATTATTTTTTTTGTCTTAACCTCTCATGGCTGTTTGATTACTCATGAAGGAAAGGCATCTGACCTACTAGGTTCTTCAGGAAATTTACTGGAAAGTAGTCAGGAGCTAAGAGGTGAATGAAGACCTTATTACCTCTACAATACAAACTCTTAAAATTTCAAATTAACAAATGATTAAGTGTGCAGAAAATATAACATTATTAATCAAATTTAACATTATTGAGTAATTCGTAAAACTTAATGACAACTTTCATAGTAGAGGCTTGATGTTTTTTTCACCTCCTAAGAAATTTCAAGGATGGATAATGATTCTGACAACAGTAATAATATTAAGATATTATTGTATACTTGGTATAGGGCAGAAAAGTTTTTACTATTAATATTGAAAAATGTCCAACAAAAGAAAAGTTTAAAGAACAATACAGCAATTGATCAATACTTCCTTCTAAATTTTTTCATCATTTTAAAAAATTATTTTCTTAACAATTTATTCCTTATATATCTCGATTGAAGTCCACTCCCTTGACTTCCCCGAGTCCTACGCTCCCTCCCTCTTCCCCTCATCTATTTCCCCTAGTCTACTGAAAGGGGGAGTTCTCCACTCTTGCCATTTGCCAATAGCTTGTCGAGTCTCATCAGGAGACAAGTCCTCTTCCTCCATGGCCTACCAAGGCTGCATCATCAGGGGCGAGTGACCAGAGAACAGTCAACTGAATTCATGATAGAGGCAGCCCCTGATCCGTTCACTCAAAGATCCACATGGAGACTGAGCTGCCAATTGGCCACACCTGAGCAGGGAGTCTAGGTCCTCTCCATGCATGGTCCTCCGTTGACGTATCAGTCTTTGCAGGACCCGCTGGGCTCAGAAGTTTTTGTTTTGTTGGCCTCCTTGTGGAGTTCCTAGCCCCTCTATGTCTCCCTAATCCCACCCTCTCTTCCTCTGTAAGACTCCCTGCGCTCTGCCCAAAGTTTGGCCCAGAGTCTCACCATCTGCTGCAATCCCCTGTTGGGTGAATCCTTTCAGAGGACCCTCTATAGTAGACTCCCATGACCTGTTCCTTCTCTTCCACAGCTTCTGTTGTCTATCCTGTTTGCCATTCTGAATGAGATTTAAGCAAACACCAAGGGGTCCTCCTTAGTGTTTAGCTTCTTTAGGTCTGGAGATGGCTGTCCTATATTATACGGCTAGTATCTGCTTATTAGTAAATGTATACCATGCCTGTCTTTCTATTTCTGGATTACCACACTCAGGATGATCTCTTTTAGTTTCAGGGATGCAAAGATTTTAATAGCTTATTTTCACAGTGGCTCTTTAAAGCAGTCATTTTTAGAAGCTGCAAGTTTACAGTGAAGACACACAAAACAGAGGGGAAAATGCACTTTTTAGTCATATGCCTGCCTGATATATGGTTGACCTGAGATTCATATCTACAGATTGGTCCAGCTTATGAGACCCAAATAAAAGACTTTACTTCTGCTATTAAAGGAATTATAGGAAGGAAAATACTTTAAGAATAATTTTACATTTAAAGTGCATGTATTCAGGACAAAGGTGTAGAATAATAGGGTTTAGAGGGTGAAATTTCCACAAACAACTATGTCTAGAAGGCTGTTTAAAAGAATTCGGGCAAACAAACAGATAGCCAGGCAGAAGCAGATATATTTGGAACTATAACTAGGGAAGGATCAGGAAGCTATAGAACACGCTCAAAGATTTTGGACTTATTCCCAGATCTGCTGGGAGACAGGAAGTCGCTATCTTCCAGGGTGTATGAGTTGTTTTCAGGAAACTCTCCAGCCGGGTAACCCACTTTTCTAAAGAATGGAATGAAAGCACAACTGATTCTGAGACCACAGAGTTGTGCTGCTTATGACTTGACTTTCTTAGTCCTGCTCAGGGGGCAGCCTCTCCTGAGTGTGGTTAACAGCCGCAGGACTGCTAAACACACTCCCTTGATGTCCTGGAGGAGCAGGAACATCCTAGGCCCAGAGTCAGAGGGCTCAGTTCTAGCTGTGGCTTCTCACTGAATTAATACTGCTTAAACTTTTATACTGTATGACATTCAGGGCCAGTTTCACTTCAAAAAAAAATGTTATGGTTAGGGAGATAATTAACCATTGTGACATTTCAAAACCTTGGTCCAAACCGAATTCCCTTCTCTATATTGGTTGCCTCTCAGATAGTCAAATACTTTCGTGTCTATTGATGTAGCATATTTTATAATCAGCGTTCTGAAAAGTATTGTTTGCATGAGGCCAAAGACAGATGGAACCTGGATGCAGCAGCATGAATCTTTAAAAGCAACAGTTAAGTAGGTAGGTAAGGCGAAGATTTCAGGCTCTGATTTGGCTTTTCCCATCCCTACAACAGTTATTTCTGCAACTTCATTACTCTTGCTTTTCTTGAGATAGTATAAAAATTTCTACCCTTAGTTTCAATAACCAGAAACACAGATGACCTATGAACAATGTAATCTTTAAGGCCACCAACACTGCCATTTGCTATTTGAGACTAACATACCTTCTTTGTTGTGGTTATTAAACTGGGAAGGAGATGCTAAAAATTCTCAAGACAGTGCAAACAAACTTCCCTCTGCTGTTCTGTATCCTGAGCAAGAGATGGTCTTGTCAGAGGGAGGAAAAGAAGGCGTATGTAGCTGACCATGCTTAAAACACCTCAGGAAAGAGATCTGGGAGAGGTCCCAGGGTAAACAGTGATCATACTGGAAGAACATGTTGGTAATGAAAAGAAAATGAGTCGTCAGTGAAGATAAAGAGCTAAGAGTATTGGCTTCCTTCAGAGTTGCCTTGAGTAAATTCAATTTCCTCCTTCAATGCAGCACTTGCCTATCTCAGTCTTGGCAATTTGTGAGAATTTTATGCACATGTATGAGACTCAAAAGTGATAACATCATGTGTTAGAGACAAAAAAAAAAACATTTTAAAAAATTGTACTTTACGAATGTGCCTTAACCTTCCTTCAATCCCAGTCTTTGTGCCTCCTCTACTTCCTCCTCTTTTTTCTATGCTTCTTCAATGAATCATCCAAGTTTGGCCCAACAACAGTTACTGTAGAAGAAATTTGAGCAGGAAAGCATTCATAGTGAACACATAACCATAGAATTTGGTCCACTGCGGGCTAACACTCATTCACCAGAAGCAGTGTGCTCATGGACATTCCAAACCAGAATTCATTTAACTTATCATTTCACTAACTTCTTTGCCCATAGAAATTTCTTCTTAAAAATGATAGTCGGAGAAAAGAGAGATAAAGAGACCTGGAGGGGACAGGAACTGCACAAGGAGACCAACAGAGCCAAAACAAAACAAAACAAAACAAAACAAAACAAACCCCCAAAACTAAACAAACAAACAAACCTGGGTCCAGGTAGGCCTGCAGAAATCGATACTCCAACCATGGACCATGAATGGAGATAACTTAGACCCTCTGCTCAGAGGAAGCCCATGGCAGCTCAGTTTCCAAGTCAGTTCCCTGATGAGGGGTACAGGGGCTGTCTCTGACATGTACTCAATGGCTGACTCTTTGATCACTTTTCCCTGGGGGATACAGCCTTGCCAGGCCACAGAGGAAGACAATGCAGACAGTCCTGATGAGACCTGATAGGCTAGGGTCAGATGGAAGGGGAGGAGGATCTCCCTTATCAGGAGACAAGGGAAAGGTGGGTAGGACTGGGAGGAGATGAAGGAGGGGGCTACAAGTGGGGATACAAAGTGAATAAATTGTAATAAATAAACAAACAAAAAGAAAAAAGCATTACTACAAAAGTAAAAAATTATATTCAGCATATTTTTTTGAAAAATAATACTTGAGTACCATCTCCATACAAACCCTAGAACAATAAAGATTTTATTCATATTTAGCTGACATGTAATGGCTCAAACTATGCTTGAGCCGATTACAAAACAAATTTTAGTTCCTATGGAACTCAGTTCTCAGTTATCTTGAATTCAGTTTCTGTTTCAGGTAATTAATTACTTCAAAAGGACTCTGCACTTTTTACTAATTCTCAGTATTGTGTAAGAAGTGATCATACTTCTTTTTACTTCACTATATTATTGTCAACGTCAGGATTGGGACAATTAATTGACTATGTTGATCAACATTCTACTACTGGAAGCATTGCAAAGAAATTCAAGCTGGTGCTCTACAAGGCATTTGTTTATCTCATGCCTTAGATGATTACAAAGAAATTACGTAGGTGGGCAATTAGTAAGAAATGTTGGAAGCAAAATCTGTGAGACTAGAAATGGTATACAGTGCCATTTTCACTTCTCAGAAGCCTGGATGGTTAAAAATTAGTTTGCTCCATCTTGATACAAAATGAGTTTTGTTTATCTATCTAAGCTGCATGTAGTCAGGTTAGAAAACAGTTATACTTTGAAATTGCATTTAAGAGAATGCCACATGTAAGCCCTGAGATCATATGCATACAGGTTAACATATAAACTAAACAAATATGTATCATAAGTGTGTGTGTGTGACAACAGTTAAAGAAAATCAGGCCATGAATTTAACAAAGAACAAATTTGGGGTTAGAAGTAGAAAAGGAGGGAGGAAATTATAATTATAATTTAAATAATAACTATTATTTAAAAAGTACTCCAAAGACCCTGAATCTGGAAGCTTAGAGTGGAGAGCGTGGGTTCAATTTTTTTGTCCTTTATCCAGCTACCTGTATAGTTTGGTTATGTAACTTTTCACCATGGTTTAAATGCTCCTTCCTTATTAATTATTATCATTATTATTATATAGTTTCAGTAAGAGACACGCAAATAAGGCTTGAAATGCAACCATTAATACTGATGACCTTAGGACCCATTTATTAATGTTATTAAAAAAGAAACACACTGTGAAACTTTCCATTTTTACTTGACATTAATAGATACTAAAAATTAATTTAATATGTATAAAAAAGAAATCTTCTTTCACAATACCCACCCCGGGAAAAACAAACATGTACATTCTTCCTGTCCTGTTGTGCTCTGTCCCCCATTTATTCAGATACTGTAGTTCAGGAGGTTGAGTCAGTCCCTCCACTGGATTACAGTAATCACAACTTGATTCAAATCATACTTAAAAAGTGTGTATCATTATGCTGGGTTTCCCTAGACACAGTTTCATGTATTTACAGTGTTTCTCTTTTAAAAAAAGCATCAGATTCCTGGATTTGTAGAGTTCATTGGATACACCCTTGATTTGACAACCCATAGAAAAGAAACTGCTTATGGTGAGGAAAGCCCTGACTTATTTTTACATATTAAGTAATCATACAGTTTAAGACTCCACTCTCTTGAGTTTTTAGGGCACAACTGTAAAACAAGATAAAATTAAAAGACAAAAGAAAACCTGAAGCATATGCATTCCAGCCAGCCAATTCTGGCTCAGTTAGTCTCAATACCATCCAATCAGTCTGTCCTATTTTGATTTAATATTTTGTTGAATACATGCTACATTTTATGTGGCATAGAATACCTATTTCTTTCTTTTAAATACATTCCTAAAACTTATGAATTCGATGTCATCAGTTGGTGGCAGATTTTACAGAATAGGTGAAGTTATGCCAGCCACACACTGACAAAAGCAATAGACTTTATATAAATCTTGACATTTCTAAAGATGGTAAGTCTGAACTTTATGATATACGTAGGACCTTTAGCCTAGCTCTGATTTGTCATTAACTCTACTTAAGGTCCATTCTCTCTAGGTAATATTTAAGTCCTCCCTTAACACAGACACACACACAACACACACATACATTTACACTCTCTGTGACTGGATTACATCCATATAAATCCCTTTCACTCAAAATGCCTAATTTGCAATAAAGCTTTGCATAACTTTGAACATTCAACACCATTTGCTTATCCTTGCTAGCTGTCATGTGTGTGGGCAAGTCCTGTAGCTATACAGTGACTCACAATCATAAAAAAATACTGCACTAAACTGCTAGCACATGACAAGATGAATTTTCAGTGTTTCAAAATACCGAATATCTTTTGTTTTTAGCACCAATCAAAGTACCATAAGTCACCTTATTATAAGTCAAGAGTCCCAATTCATGTGATTATATGCTGCTGTTATGGACAAAGATTGATAGATGCTTTTGGGTTAAGGCCTAGGTGATTAATCAAAGCTTAGTATATTCATGTAAGTGCTAGTAAAATAATGATCTATCTCTTTAATGTTTTCGGTTTAGATGAACCCATGGCCCTATATAGGCAAGCATTCGGTTGGGGAAGATCATCTCCAGCCAAAACAACTATTGAATGTAATGGGATTCTATCTCATGAAACATTAGAGTAGGTAGTTCTGTATAGAAAAGTCTCATCTCTAAAAGCTGTCTTCACACATAACCTGATCCCTGGTCACACTTCATTCCACTGCTAGTTCTTCCTTATCCTGCTATGTTCATCCCCTTCTTACTGTTTTTATTTTTTGAGATATATTTTATTTTTTGAGATATATTGTTTTTAATAAATTATGTTGAGAATAGCATTAAGTAGTTTTTCTCTTATGTTGAAATAATAAATGTGTCAATTTGCCTTCAACGGTTCCCATTTAATTGGTAGCCATTATCTTTCACTACTTCCCCTGTTAAATGCATATGTGTCTGTAGGTATGACTTAGTGTGTGTTGGAAGCCATTTCAAAAAATAGTTGCAAGAATGCTTGCAAGATGCTGAGGCTTATGGCCAATCTTTGGGCAGAGTGCAGGGAATCTAATGAAAGAAGTGGGTAATTGTAAGACCTGGAGAGGACAGGTGCTCCATAAGGAGAGCAGCAGATCCAATAAGTTTGGGCACAGGGGTCTTTTCTGAGACTGATACTCCAACCAAGGACCATTCATGGAGAGAACCTAGAACCCCTGCACAGATGTAGCCTATAGCAGTTCAGTGTCCAAGTAGATTCCATAGTAATGGGAACAGGGACTGTCTCTGACAGGAACTGATTGGCCTGCTCATTGATCACCATCCCCTGAGAGGGGAACAGACTTACCAGGCCACAGAGGAACACAATGCATCCACTCCTGATGAGATCTGATAGACTAGAGGAAGACCTCCACTATCAGTGGACTTGGGGAGGGGCATGTGTGGAAGAGAAGAGGAAGTGAGGTTGGGATTGGGAGGGGAGGAGAGAGGGAGCTACAGGGGAGATACAAAGTGAATAAAGTGTAATTAATAAAAATTAAAGTAAATTAAAAAAAATGGCTGCAAAAGCAGTCTCTCTGGTGGAATAGACCAGTAGGAAAACTCAAAGTTTTAAAGTAGAGGAACACGTATTTCACTTTTCTATAATGTAAAAGAGTATTTGCTAACTTACTTAAAATATATTTTTGAAAAAAATATATATATTTTTGAATGAATGGGGAAGAACAGAGTAGAAAGAAAGGCATGAGTGTGGTATGGAAGTGTTACTATTATCATATCTATCTATCTATCTATCTATCTATCTATCTATCTATCTATCTAATCTATTTGTCTACCTCTCATATTCTAGCTTTTCCTTACTTATATTCTATTTACAATTTCTTTAAGGCTCACAAAAATTTTTATCCTGTTATCTCACATAAAATATTTTATTTTCTACATGATTTCTATAGTCAGAATGTTTGCTTTTAGTGCTTGAAAAGATAATGATTGATTTTGAAAACTGGCAGGTTTTATGATAGTGTTTATGGGATAATATTGGAACTGATATTCTCTTTTGGTAATAAAGAAATGATCTAGATTGAAAGCAATAAATATACTCTTTTATGCAAGCCTTTTCTGACCTGGCCATTGTTCTCTTGGCTGTGTTTTGTGTATATTAAGTATAAATATAATATTGATATATACTAAATTTTTCAGAGAGCAAACATTCATTAAATGTTAAGCAAAAGTAATTTCTTACATCTACTTCAAATTTTGTTATTTTTTTTCCCAATAGAAATTACAGATATCTATTTATGCGATTCTGGCAAATAATTTACCTTTAATTTATTTAACTTCAGTGAAAGCATTTCTTCTGCTCTGACAATGACTATCAGAGAAAATTAAAAGGATGATAAAAGTCACATACTATTCCAGAGTGATGAGAGAAAATCGGGATTCAAACTGTATTTTACAAGAACATCAGTTTTTGTATGCAAAACAATACAATAAATTGTTTTGTATGCAAAACAATACAATTAAAGTTAGTACTACAGTTCAATCTCTTAATACCCAAGTGTAGTGTAAATGTTTTACGAAGAAATTTAATATACTTTAAATACATTCTCTGGGAAGAATACCACAAAAATACATGGTGGCAATAAGTTAGTTTAAACTCCATTTTTCTTTTCCTTCAACACTTTTGTTTCTGGTTCAGTACTTCCTTGGTTTATTATGTGACATAAATGAATCTTTTTTTCTTTTTTCTTTTCGGTTTTTTGGTTTTGGGGACAGGGTTTCTCTATGCAGCCTTGGCTGTCCTGGACTGGCTCTGTACAGGCAGTCCTTGTACTCACAGTGATCCACGTGACTCTGCCTCTCATGCTGGAATTACAGGTGTTTGCCACTACACCCAGCTACAAATGAATCTTTTGATGGACAGTTTCATCTCCATTTTAAATGTTTTTACCTGGTTGGCATAGTACCCAAGCCCAGGATGTGCTCTTATTCTTATTCTCATTTTCTCTCTTCTTCTCCTTCCCTACCTCTCCCTATTCCCCTTCCTTTATTCTCTCTCCCTCTCTAGCTTCATGTTTTCTGCCCCACTCTCTGTTTCGCTATCTCATGGTATGCCCTTTCTTTCCTTGCGAGATTTGCATTAGAGTGCAATATGAAAGGGACTAAAGTAATAAAATTTCCCAAGACTTTGCTCTTCAACATTTGCCTGAGCAAATTTAAACTGTGAGATGTGTTTGAGTCCCCTGTCATTAATTTCCTACAGTAACTCAAAAAGGCTATCAGTAATATTGATTTGTTAAAACCATCCCCAGCAAATGACAAATAAAATTATGTGAACCTTGGCTGTGATTGACAGTTTATGTTAAATTATCTTCTATCCATTGAAGAAAATAACTAGATCAAGACTACTTTAATTCTAAACAAAATGGATACTGGTAAAAAAATAAAATAAAGATCAACAGTTCTCATGTTTCTAAATATGTGAGATGAACTGAAGTTATAAAAGTGTAACCTTTGTTTATATCATCTCTGCAGTTAATATGTTCCTAGTGATACAAATCAAAGACTCTAAATGGTACACCCATGCTCTCATTTTCAGTTATGTCTTCAGAAGTGGGTGGAACAAGGCTTTTGAGTATTTTTAGTATTTCTTTTTGCATTTTCGCTGTGGTAGTCATTGTTTAAGTGCTTTCATGAAACTGTATTTTGACCTGTACTGAGAAGTCAGTGGCTATTATTTTTTTCTTTTTTTAATTATTATTATTAATTACACTTTACGTGGGGAGGAGCATGCATGCATAAAGGGGAGGTTGGATGGGAGAGGGAGGAGGAGGAGAAGGGAGGGGCTTATGGGGGATACAAAATGAATAAAGTGGCTATTATTTTAATTTTCCTAAAGAGAAACTGAGGCACACAGAGAACAGAAGCACTGGATTGCAAGTCAGGTCAAGGGTTCTAGGACCTGAAGTCTTAGTCACTGTGGTTATATCTGTTCACAGGGGTCGATTAGACTGTTGTTTGAATCAGGCTTCTTCCAACGGCGTATACTCCTTTGAGCAAAGTGCCCGCTCTGTGTGCCTTGGTTTCCTTTCTATTTTAAAGATGTACTTATTATGGATACAATGTTGCGTCCTCATGTAGACCTGCAGGCCAGAAGAAGGCACCAGATCTCATTACAGGCGTTTGAGAGCCACCCTGGAGTTGCTAGGAATTGAACTCATGACTTCTGGAAGAACTGCCAGTGTGCTTAACCTCTGAGCCATCTCTCCAGCCCTTGATTTCCATTCTACGATGGAGGTAAAAAAAATACCTACATCACATGGGGTAAAGTAAGAATTAATTTAACATTTTCTGTAAAGCAGTTGGGACAGTATCGATGAACAGTTACCAAACAGAAGTTTTCTTGTATTACTCTGGGGATCCCCTCTGCCAATTTCTTTTGTGAAAATGACAGGATAATAGAAGCTCTTAGGAGATTTTCTAAGAGCAACATGCAAGAATGTTAGGCTTACACTTCAAGGAAGAAAAAAAAAATCCTGTTTCATTTTTATCGTCACACTAGAAAGGTTTATACCAATTGGCAGAAACCAGGAGTATAAGCTAACCTGGGCCAATGGGGGCTCACAGAGACTTACCCACCAACCAAAGAGCAGGCATGGGCTACGCCTAGACCCCTACACCCACGTAGCAGATGTGCAGCTTGGTCATCATGTGGGTCCCCTAACAATTAGAGTAGGGGCTCTCTCTGACTCTGTTGCCTGCCTTTGGATCCACTTCCCCTGCTGCCTTGTCAGGCTTCAGTGGGGGAGGGTGCTCTTAGTCTTGCTGTGACTTGATTTGCCAGGTTGTGTTGGTACCCTTGGGTGTGTGTGTGTGGGGGGGGGTCAGACCATCTCAGAGAAGGGGAGGGGAAAATATGAAGGGTTTGTGAGGGTGGGAGTGGGAGGAAGGAAGAAAGAGGGGTATCAAGCTGTATAGTGATTAAATCAATAAAACAATGAAAGAAAAAAGGAAAAGAAAGCTACCTTAGTATGGAGGGGTAAGAAGGGCAGATACATTTCATCTTTGAAAAAAATCAATGTGCTATTTTCATATTTTGTCTGCCCTTATCACTATCTCCCATTTCTGCTCCCCATGCCATGCTCCTTCTAGTCTTCTATTTGTCTTCTGTTCATGCACTACCCACTATGCTTTCATGCCATGTTATATTTTATTACCCACTCCGTTCCCACTCTCTATTCCTTGAGGATCTCTTCTTCCTTTTTCGTATTTCTTTTGTCTTTCATCTCTCAAATAATATATTATACATACTATTTTATATAGGGAGATTAGATATAATATTATATCTAGACTTTTTATATGAGAGAGAACATCTAGTATTTGCTTTTATAACTTCAGCTTTTTTGCTGAATAAGGTTTCCAATTCTGTTTTCCTAAATATGTCAATCTCATTTCTGTTTATAATTGAATATTGTCCCTTTGTATGCAGGAACATTTTCTTTATCTAATGAGGATTAGGTTACTAGCTACTATGCAGCAATAAAAATAAATTTGTAAGTATCTCAGCTATAGGACTGAGAGTCTTTGGGTATATATCCAGGAATGATATATCAAGGTCACATGTAGTTCTGATTTTAGTGTTTTGAGAACCCTCTGTTCTAATTTCTGTAACGGTGGTGCCAGTTTGTATTACCTGAGATGAGTAAGGACTTCTGTTTCCCTTGATGGAATTTATTTATTTATTTTTTGTTTGTTTGGAGTTAGCCATTGTAACTGGGGTGATAAGGAAACTCATATAGATTTAATTTCTAATTTGCTGACAGCTAGAAATGTTGAACACTATTTCAACTTTATTGCCATTTGCCTTTTTTTTTAATTTTGAGAAATGTCTGTTCAGTTTGTTAGCCAATCTATTGGAAAAGAGAATTATTTTAAAATTGTTTAATTTTTACTGTTCTTTGTTTATTCTAGATATTGAATCTCTGTCTAATATATAGTTGCAAAGATTTTCTCCCATTCTACAGGCAGCTTCTATACTCTGAATCTTTCCTTTCATGTGCAGAAGTTTTTTTTTTTAATTTCATGTAATCCAATTGATCATTCTTGTAAAGAAAAGCTTTTTAGATTTTCTCTATGCTATATTTAATTAATCCTATATTTAAGCATTTTTCTTACTTGGTTTTCAGTAGATGCCTCATCTTTCAGGTTTTGAATTAAGTTCACCGATAATGTTTACTTTTTGTGCAGGGTGAAAGATATGAATCCAGTTTCATTCTTTAACATGTAGATACCCAGCTTTCTCTACAGTATTTACTGAAGAGGCCTTTTGTTTATATGATTGGTGGAATCTTGTACAAGATTATGTTATCTGCAAATGAGAGTAATTTGACTTCTTTTTCTACTTGTATACTTTTAATTTGTTCTCTTGTCTTACTGCCTTAGTAATATTCAAGACATATATTGAATAAGAATAGAAAGAATGGCCACCATTATCTCATTTTATGTTTAAAAATTACTTTCACCTTTTCTTTAATATATTGCCGGATATAGGTTTGTTGTACACAGTCTTTACTCTATTGGGATATGCACCTTCTATTCTTTTACCAAAAAGCCATATTAAACTTTGACAAATGCTTTTGCCGAGTCTGCTGTGATGATCTTGTGATTTCTGTTCTTAAATCTTTGTTGTTGACATTTGTTTGTTTGCCTTACATTATACCTCTATTAAATTGTGCCTATTAAAGCTGCCTTCCATCCCTGGGATGAATAATCATGTTGCATGATTTACTTTTATGTTCCTGAATATGGCTAGCAAATATTTCAATGAGATGGTTTGCATCTATCTTTATCTGAGAAAATGGTCTATATTAATTTTTGTGTCATGTTTTTGTACTACAATAATAATTAGATTTGTTGAATGAGTATGCGTGTTCTGTCTTATTTACTTTTGTCTTTTGAAGGACCATATGAGAAGTTTTCCTGTCAATTCTTTCTTAAGAGTTTGGTAATAAATTAATACAGTAGTAGGCATTTTGTTGCTGGAAGACTTCACTACAGGTAAAACCTCATTAATTTATGGGTCTATTTGTCCTATTCATCTTTCACGATTTAATACTGGTAGTTCATGTGTATTTAGCAAATTAGTCGTTTTTCCTAGGTTTTCTAGAATTTTAAAACATTTCAAAATATTTGGTAACTTCTGGATTTCATTGGAATCTAATAATACTCCCTCCTCTTTCATCTCTAACATTATTAATGTTTGTCTTCTCGCATTTTGATTAGTCTAGCTAGATGTTGTTAATCTTGTTTGTCTTTCCAAAGCACCAACTCTTCCATTGATTCTGTGTGTTATACATTTAGTCTCTATTTCAGTAACTTCTACCTAATGTTTATGATTACTTGTTGTCTATTATATTTGCATTTGTCTTATCATTGTTTTTCTAGAACTTAATGTGCACCCTGATATTATTTACTTGTTATATCGTTTTTGTTTTTTTTTTTTTGTAAATACTTAAAGCCATTACGTATCTTAACTACCTTAGCTGTATAATAGACATTCAAGTAGGCAGTGCTGTGAACATCTTTGATTCTAGGAACTCTTCAGTGGTTACTAGTCAATTAAACATGGATTGTTCCCAAGTATTTGTGTAGTTGCTGTGTTCTTCTTGCTGTTGATTTCTAGTCTTATTCCACAATAATCTGATACTGTTCAGAACAATAATCTGCTACTATTCAGAACAATTTTATCACGTGATTAATTGTTATTTATTTTATTTTTTTTAAAGTACAACTCTGAACTCTTTTTCTAACACTTCAGCTATATCATTGATTTTGATCTCTTGGGCCAAGAAATTGTGAGATTGTAGTTGTATTACAGTACTCCATTTTCTCATAGTTTTCATGTTGCTATGGTTGTGTTTAATATAGTTCTTGGGGGAAAGACTGTCTTCCAATTTTTATTTCCATCTTCCATACTTTCTTTGTTCTGTGTGAATTCGCATAACTTGCCTCCACTATTTAGTTACTATTTACATTAGTAGATAAGTGATGTGGCAGAGGATTGAACAATCCCAGTGCTGTTGGCTTTGAACCTTATTGGACACATGTGTCGCAGACTGCAGGGTTTCTCTTCCTGGACATGTCTTCGCTGTTTTTATTTGTCCTTTGTGTCTGTACTCAATCCGGTAGACTTTTAGCCAGGCAGTGAGAAGGGTTGCTCCTTCTGGTCCTGTCACTCCCGGGTGCTTCTGAAATCGCATTTTCAGATTCCATTCTCCTGCTTCACTTCTGTAGACGTCTCCACACCCAGTGCTTCAGGGGCTGTCTCTCTGCTGATGGTGTGTCCAACCTTGGATCTATCTATGCAGATTGACTAATTTGCTCTATTTCTTTGCAATGGTGGTTCTCATGTCCAGAAGTGCATATCACCTCCTTGGCAATTACCACTGATCATCATACAGCAAGAGCAGTGTGGGTTCAGTTGGCTGCTGAACGGTAGCTGCTTGTGGCTTCTTTGTAAGCTCGTTTGTCATTCTTACTTACCTTGCCTGATTTCTTATTCCTTCATTTTCTTTTCTCTAATAAGAATAGGATTTATTTTTTTTCTCATATTGACTTTTTAGCAATTCACACAGAAGCAGCTTCTAATATGCATTTTTACTCACAAATCTCTGATAGCTGCTTTTGTCAAATTGATTGCATTAAGGCTGTCCAGAAAATTACCTCTGGTGTGTTTTTGAGGCTGTCTGCATACACAGATCATGAGACTTAATCCTTTTATGAGTTCATACTATGATGGCATTATTGGGAGGTGGTGAAAGGTAGGTTCTAGTTGGGGAAATAGTTGATTGCAGTTGTGTACTGGGGACTGAATAATAGTCACTATTTTTATGATGGAAAAATTCTAACCTGTGAGTAAGCAACATTAGGAATCTTATTCTTTTTTAACGGGGGTCATTCTTTTAAAACACAAGGAAGTACTTATAAGTAATTATTGTATTTTGAAATACATTAATATGTTAAATAAAGGCACATTCATTCCTGGCCTTTCCCGGTATTCTCATCATTCTGCTTCTGCTCACCATGACTTGAACAGCTCTGCCATTCTCACTACCATGAATCCTATGAAAAATGCGAACTGAAGTAATTTCTTCCGTAAGTTCTGTCTGTTCTGATCACAGAGATGGAAAGTTACTTAAATTTTACTGTAATGGTGTTCACCATACTTAGAAAAACTTTGCCTTATGTAGCTCAGATTTTATTCTGAGAACCAAACAGAGCACTTAGCCACAGGAGAGATTCAACAAATATTTGGTGGTTGTCTTCATGGCCTAACACTGAGAATGTGCATGTTGGCTTTGGAACAGATGCCTTCAGAGTGAAAACTAAAACTATCATTAGCTAGCTGTGTGACTTTCCTCAATTACTCAATCCTGGCCTATGTTTCATTTATTGAGCTTTTCTTTAGAGTGGCAAAAATAATAAATATCTTTCTTAGAAGATTGTTGTATAAATCAATGAAAGTGATGCATGAAAATAGCTAACATTATATTTGACACATCATGAGAGTTCCACGTATCTGGTTTTCTCATCTCAATTATAATAAATATACATGAGTAGAAAAGTATCTGCATTTTATCACTCTCTGGTAAAAGATGCTAATCTGTGAATTATTTGGATTCAAAATATTCCAATCACTGAATACTCTCCCTTTTTATGCTTTTGTTACTATAAAGAACAATTGATATAACACTTTTGTTAAAAATGTCTGTGTGTATAAATGGATGAGATCGACATTATATGCCACAAAACCTAAAGCTCCTGTATAGGTACTTCTGCATTTTCACGTGACATGTTAATGTATGCTAATGTAACAGTTATTTATACACAGTTCCCATGTATTTTAAACAATGACCCAGTTAAAAAGCACAGATTCTTAATGTTGCTTCCTTATAGGTTACAATTTTTTCATCATAAAAAAGTGACTATGATTCAAACTAAGGAAAGTTAAGCTTTTTCTTACAGGAAACAAATGGTAAAAAGCATATTAAAAATAATAATAATCACTTAATGGAACAACTGTTATCTCTTCCAAGAACACATTTAAATGATCCCATTTGCCTTGGAAAACATGCTATTTGGCATTTAGTTTTCCTGTTACTTTGAAGAATGTGGGCTTTAAAATAGACAATGAAATACATTTGAATTAACAATGCCCAAATACAGTTACCCACTGCTGAGTATGTCCTCAGTTGATTGCATTCTGTGTTTTGTCAGTTTTCTTTCTTCGTGGCAAATTTTGAATTTGGTTAGAAAATGTAAAGACATGTGTTTACCTTTCAAGATGCCTCAGGGAGAAAGAAATGACAAATGAATGGGACACAGACTGAAGCTGTTCGTGCTCATTTTTAGAATATTTTATATTTCAGGGCTCTCACATATGTGATCTTAATTCAAAAATTTTTTTACCCCAGTTCTTTTTGCTTCAGAATCTCAATACTGCCATCTGGATGAGCTGTACAGATCCTAGAAATACTAACTTAAAACATTTGATCCTTACATTTTTATTTTTAATTTATTAAAAGATGTATAGTGTGTGTGTGTGCATGAGTGTGTGTGTGTGCATGAGCTCATGTGTATGTGTGTGTGTTCACCAAAGCTCATCTCAAACAGTTTATAGGAAGCAGTTGAGAGATGTCGCTTCCTTCACTCTATTAAACTGTAAGAATGTTTATCAAGTTGAAATTCCCATGCTGACAATCAACCCTCATGGAATTCTCCAAAAGTTCTTGTCACAGTGAGGAAATATATCGTGGGTGCAGTCATAAATGCAATGCGTTCCTACAAAGAGCCCCAGCATGAGCAGTCACCTGAGGAGTCTTCAGTTTCTGACTGTGTGGAGCAAAGAGAATGAGGTTACGCTGCAGCTGACCGGGAATACTGTCCTTGTGGGTTAAAGTGTGAGGAACTGGAGAGGCAGAAGAGAAACCACTCACATTCTCATTCCTAGAAGACTCATAAGAAAAGATAGATATCCATTCTTCCTCCCTTTCTCTTTCCCTCCCTCTCTCCTTCCATCTCTTCCTCCTTCCTCCCTTCCTTTCCTTTCGTGCTTGAGTTGTTTTCCTCTCTCCCTAGCTCTCTGATCATCTCTATCTCTCTGTCTCTGCCTCTCTGTCAATATCTCTCTCTGTCTCTATTTTCCTTTTCCTTCTATTTTAGAGAATTATTAAAGAGAATATTGGACTTATTGTAGTACTGATATTAATACCATAAAACTAGTATTTCTTTTATTAAAATGAAGGTGTGATTCTGTTGACATGCTAGGTGTTATATCAAGATTGTAGAGTAAGTGTGCACCAAAAGATTAAAAAAAAACAAAACAATAAATTTTAGTGGTTTAACCATTCAAATTAAACATTTTGTAGTGATTAAAATTAAACATTTTCTTTTAACCATTGAAGTTAAATGTTCTCCTTTAAAGCTTTAAATAATAAAAAAAAATAAAGTGTTTTTATTTATTTTTTTCTTTTTTTTTCCTTTTTTTTTAATTTTTATTTTTATCAGTTACATTTTATTAATTATAAAGTGTTTTTAAATTACTGCCTTCTTAGACACAGGTTTTAAATTAAAAAGCAAAATAAAATGGAAAATTTTACTTTGGCTTTTATGGATCATGGTTATTATTCTTTCTGAAAGGAGGTATAAAATGAGCAAAAGTAATTTTTCCCTTGTCTGTTTTTACCGTGCATTGAAAATTATACAGATACAGTGTGCCTTCATAAGTCATGTATAAATCATGGAAAGGCCGACTTTAATCAAGAATGGTTCTTCTTAACTTCTCATGTGGTAAAGTCCATTTAAATGTTATTTTTTAAAGTTAGAAAATCATTTCTTTGCATTCTATCTTTTAATAAAAATGCACTGTAAATCAACATTCTACAGAAGTGCCCAGGGAAAGTTGACATTTATAAAACATCTGTCAACTCTCTAAGGTGCTGCTATGCTACTTCACTGAATCTTCATGGCAGCGCAGGAGGCAAGCCATATGACATGAAACCAGGGCAGAGATAGATTGGCGGAGCCGTGGTCAGCTGTGCCCAGAGTGACTTGAAGTAGGAGATGAATGGCTTGGCATCATTGTTGCCATTTCTGGGGGGACACCTATGGTTGTTCACAGTGAAACACTTTGATGAAGACAGTTACCCTGAAATGTAACTAGACAACATTGTGATGCTTGTGTTGTGTCTTTAACACAGATCCTCAAACTGCTTTCAGTAAATAAAATGTAGAAATGCAATGTTTCTTATTACAAAGCAGTGCCTTTAGGCAGAAATTAAGATTTTTTTTTTTTAGTCATCTATATATCAAACAAGGGTTTAATACCTAGAATAAAGAATGGAACAAATAAAACACCAAATAAAATCCAATTAAGAGGTGATCAAATAAAACAATTCTCTAAAGATATGAAGTGTCCAATAAATGCACACAGAAATGTTAAAAATTCTTGGCAGAGAAATGTAAATCAAAAATAAATTGAGATTCTCTCTCACCCAGGTCAAGAAATCAACAAATGCTGTCACAAGATGAAGGAAGAAATCTGCTTTTATATGCTGTTGGGAAGGTAAAATAGTATATTGACCACAAAGACTACAATCAGGGGTGTAATATCACCTAGCTATATTATTCCTAGATGTACTCTCAAAGGGATCTCTGTCACACGACCAGAGAGAAGCCTACACATCCACATTTACGTCAGACTCTTACAACAGCCATGGCATATAATCAGCCTAGGTGCCATCAACAGAAAGGGTAAACACAGCATGTATATACACACGGGGAGAGCCTTTCCATCATAGTGAAAACTAGAAATTCACCAGAAATTATGCATCAAAAACAATGGATCCAGAGAAGATCCAGTGAACTAGCCAGACTCCTGGAGTCAAATCACATGTCTGCTTGCTTTCTCTCATATGTGTATATGAATGACAGTAGATGGGAATGGGCTTTTTGGTAATAGAATAAGATGATTAATGGGAAAAACAAGGATAGGGTAAGCAGAAAATATGTTCAAAGTATGTGGTATACATCTATGTAACAATAATCCATCATTTTCTGCAATACAATGTAATTATGCTAGTATTTTTTAAAGAAATGAAGAAAACAGTAAGAGAAAAAGAAACCTGTTAAAAAAAAAAAAAAGTGGGGAAGAGTCTTGAACTCATTGGCACAGAAGACAACTTCCTGAACAGAAAACCAACAGCACAGGCTCTAAGAGCAACAATCAATAAATGGGACCTCA
>REGO01000027.1:8531180-8577036 GCA_010120015.1 Rhombomys opimus
CATGTCTGCTTGCTTTCTCTCATATGTGTATATGAATGACAGTAGATGGGAATGGGCTTTTTGGTAATAGAATAAGATGATTAATGGGAAAAACAGGGATAGGGTAAGCAGAAAATCTGTTCAAAGTATGTGGTATACATCTATGTAACAATAATCCATCATTTTCTGCAATACAATGTAATTATGCTAGTGTTTTTTAAAGAAATGAAGAAAACAGTAAGAGAAAAAGAAACCTGTTAAAAAAAAAGTGGGGAAAAGTCTTGAACTCATTGGCACAGGAGACAACTTCCTGAACAGAAAACCAACAGCACAGGCTCTAAGAGCAACAATCAATAAATGGGACCTCATGAAACTGAAAAGCTTCTGTAAAGCAAAGGACACTTGTCAGAACAAAACGACTGCCTAGAGACTGGAAAAGGATCTTCACCAACCCTTCATCTGACAGAGGGCTAATATCCAGTATATATAAAGAACTAAAGAAGTTAAAAGTAATCCAATTTAAAAAATGGGTACAGAGCTAAAAACAGCATTCTCTGTAGAGGAATACTGAATGGCAGAGAAACACTTAAAGAAATGTTCAGTTCCTTAGTCATCTGAGAAAGGTAAATAAAAACAACCCTGAGATTTCACCTTACACCCATCAGAATGACTAAGATCAAAAACTCAAGTGACAACACATGCTGGAGAGGTTGTGGAGAAAGGGGAACCCTCTTCCATTGCTGGTGGGAATGTAAACTTGTACAACCACTTTGAAAATCAATCTGGCACTTTTTTAGACACTTAGGAATAGTGCTTCCTCAAGATCCAGGTATTCCACTCCTAGGCATATATCCAAAATATGCTCCAGTATACAACAAGGACATTTGCTCAAACATGTTCTTAACAGCTTTATTTGTAACAGCCAAAACCTGGAAACAACCCATATGTCCCTCAACAGAAATTGTGGTACATTGACACAATAGAATACTACTCAGCAATTAAAAACAAGGAAATCATGAAATTTGCAGGCAAATGGTGGGAACTAGAAAAGATCAGCCTGAGTGAAGTATCCCAGAAGCAGAAAGACACACATGGTATATTCTCACTTATAAGTGGATATTAGACATATAATATAAGATAAACATACTAAAAGCTGTACTCCTAAAGAAGCTAAGCAAGAAGGAGAAACCTGAGTAAAATAATCAATCGTCACTCAGAAAGTCAAACAGGATGGACATCTGAAGAGGGAGAAAATAGGGAACAAGACAGGAGCCCACCACAGAGGGCCTCTGAAAGACTCCACCCTGAAGGGTATCAAAGTAGATGATGAGGCTCATAACCAAACTTTGGGCAAAGCGCAGGGAATCTTATGAAAGTAGGGGAATATAGAAAGACCTGGAGAGGACAGGAGCTCCACAAGGAGAACAACAAAACCAAAATCTGGGCACAGGGTATTTTCTGAGACATACTCTGACCAAGGACCATGCATGGAGATAACCTAGAACACAGACCTAGCACATTGCAGCTCAGTCTCCAAGTGGATGTCCTAGTAAGGGTAACAGGGACTTTATCTAACTCAGAGGCTGGCTCTTTAATCACCTCCCCCTGATGGGGGAACAGCCTTACCAGCATCCAGTCCTGATGACATCTGATAGGCTAGGGTCAGGTGGAAGGGGAGGAAGACCTCCCCTATCAGTGGACTTGGAGAGGGGCATGGGAGGAGATGAGGGAAGGAGGATGATATTAGGAAGGAATGAGCGAAGGGTCTACAGCAGGGCTACAAAGTGAATAAACTGTAATTATTATAAAAATTAAAATAAAAAAGTAATAAATATAAATACTGAAATTAAGAGCATGCTTAATTTTCTATATGTCACTTAATTTTGATGTTGTTATTACTACAACTGCTATAAAAATGTTGATTTATTTTAAAAAAAGGTAAAAATACAAATGTCCAAGGGGTGAATAATTCCAAAAATCTTTCAGCATCAAACAACTTATCTGAAATGTATCATACCTTTTGTATCATATCTTTTGTTCTTCTCATAAATAGAATGGAGGTAGTAACACACTGAGCTCAGTTCTCCGGAAATCCATATGCTGAAACTATTTAAAATACATACTCTTGATCCATGAAGCCTTCTAAGGCTTGCGTGCAAGCATTCACACTCATAGCCAATCACTGGCAGGCATTGGAACAGGCCCCTTCCTACATTTCTCTCCACAGGAAAGGCCAGCTCCATTAATAAGCTGCTGCTGCTTCTTGGGTTGAATCCTCAGCTGACTGAGTTAAATGCACACCTATGCCATTCTTCATCCGCTTCTCACAGAAGCCATACCCGAGGGGATTTGAAAGAAGGGCAGTGAAACACTGTACAGCTTGACTCAATGACCTCTACCCAACTCCTGGTGAAGTGGTTCCATAAACAGCAGTTCATCTTCTCTATCAGTTCAAGACTACCTCTTGCTTATGGAAGCAAGGCTTGATGTAGACTGGAGAAGGATGCCAAGTTCTATGCCAACTGCTAGGGACAGTAATCTTGTTTCAGGCTGGAAAAACTAAATTAGCAGCATGTTTGTTTACCCATAGCACATTTTATGATGCTAATATGTAGTGCATAACAAGTTAATTCTGGAAACTATGCATTTGTTTGCAAGCCTATATTCAAACATCTATTCTGTAAGCTACACACAGTCATCTAAAAATAGCAATTAGATTACACAAAAATCCAATCTAAACTTAATTAGGAAAATAAAACAGTGTTATGAAATACCATCTATCAGGTCATTGGTACCAACAGTATACCTGCTCATGATTTGCTGATAATGAAGTCAATTTGAGGGGAAAAAAATCCCCAAATCCCCAAATTGTGTTTCCATAACTCATTTTTATTAACATTTTTGCTCTGTTTTGGTGTGTTACCTTTGGCTTCTTTTTTAGAAGAAAAGAAAGTTGTAATCACCGCTGGGTTATTTTATGAGATGGCCTCCCACTATCCCTTTTGACAGTAAGGCCTGTGAATACCCTTGTTGGTCAGAACAGCATGTCTATGTGGCCATAGAGAAGTTTTCATGGGGAAAGGGACCTCAGTTGCTTTCTAAAGCATGGAAAAAAATTTCCATATTGGACATACAAATAAGAGAGAAAATAATTTGTTAGGCATTTGGCATGAAAGTAGACAAAAGCTAATGCAAAAGTAAATCAATTAGGCAGAAGGCATTATACAGCAAAAAAACTTGACCTCGAGGTCAAGTCAGATCACTTCTGTATATTCACTTTCCTTAGGAATAGTAACAAGATGAGAAGTTTAATGTACTGTATTTCATACAAATGCACATTCTGAGGTTTAATTCTACAGCAGATTTAGAATGCCTGAGTCAGCATGTATGTCAAGGCTAAGAGTCTAGGCTTGACTTACAAATCTGGAATGAGGTACACAAGCACATACAAGCTATTAAAGGATAGAATTCGCTCAAAGGGTCAACTATACCCATTGGGGAATTTTGCACAGCTGTAGTGGCCCTAAACTAAGTACATTTGTTAAAAATATTCTCACTGAAAACAATTTGTGTTAAAGTTCAGAGGATGAGAATGAGGACAGCTTAGAACAGCTTACCAACTTTTCTTTGAGCAAAAGAAAAGTTTGGTCTTATTCATGGCCAAAAGTGTCTTGTACTAATTGCAAAAACCATGCTGTCATATTTTAAATAGTTTAGTTGAAAACATGCATATCAAATAGATGGCAATCTATAGGAAATTAGTCCTTTGTAAACCTAATATGGAATAGTAAGATACAGAATGACATGAAGTAAAATGTGTCTTTTTTTTTTAATTTTTATTTTTATCAGTTACATTTTATTAATTCTGTATCCCAGCCGTGCCCCGAACCCTCGTTCCCTCCCAGTCCCTCCCTCCCTCCCTCATCACCACTGTGCCCCTTTCCAAGTCCACTGATAGGGGGGGACCTCCCCCCATTCATCTGATCCTGTTTTATCAGGTATCTTCATTGAGTTCCTGTTAGAAATAGTCCTTGTTCCCCTCACTTTGGGAAACCAATTGGTTACTGAGCTACCACAGGCTACATCTGAGCGGAGGTTCTAGGTTATATCCATACATGGTCCTTGGTTGAATGTCAGTTTCAGAAAAGACCCTGTGCCCGGATATATTTGGTCTTTGTGGAGCTCCTATCCTTTCCCCATCAGACTAACTCCCCTTCTTTCTTATGATTCCCTGTACTCTGCCCAAGGTTTGGTCATGAGTCTTTGCTTTGAAAACACTGCTAGTTAGAGGCTTTCAGATGCACTCAGTAGACTCCTGTCATGCGTTCAATGCACGTCCCATCTGTCTTTCTAAATGAGGATTGATCCTCTTACCCTATGTCCGCTCTCTTGATTATCTTTTTTAGGTGTATAGATTTCATTATGTTTATCATATCTTATAGGTCTATATAAGTGAGTATATACCGTGTTTGTCTTTCTCATTCTGGGATATTTCACTCAGAATGATGTTTTCTAAATCCCCCCATTTGCCTGCAAATTTCATGATTTCCTCCTTTTTGATTGCTGTGTAGTATTCCATTGTGTAGAAATACCATAATTTCTGTACCCATTCTTCCGTTGATGGACATCTGGGTTGTTTCCAGGTTCTGGCTATTACAAATAAAGCTGCTATAAACATGGTTGAACAAGTATCCCTTTTGTGTACTTGAGCAAGCTTTGGGTATATACCTAGCAGTGGTATAGCTGGGTCTTGAGGAAGCACTATTCCTAATTGTCTTAGAAAGCGCCAGATAGCTTTCCAGAGTGGTTGTACCAGTTTACATTCCCACCAGCAGTGGAGGAGGGTTCCCCTTTCTCCACAACCTCTCCAGCATGTGTTGTCACTTGAGTTTTTCATCTTGGCCATTCTGATGGGTGTAAGGTGATATCTCAGGGTTGTTTTGATTTGCATTTCCCTGATGGCTAATGAGGATGAGCATTTCTTTAAGTGTTTCTCTGCCATTCGATATTCCTCTGTCAAGAATTCTCTGTTTAGCTCTCTTCCCCATTTGTAAAATGTGTCTTTAAAGATGAATGGGAACTCAGTGAACTGTGCAAGTTTTATCTAAAGAACATCTAATGAATAATTTGGTAGTTGAAGTGTCAACATTATTTGCAATCAGATTTAACAGGAAATGTAAAACCGATCATATATTTGAAAGAAAAAGATTTTTTTTAAGTTTAACAATATTACATTAATGTAGAAGTAATCATATTTTTTTAATCATTCAGTTTAAGGAATCACGGGTGCTAGATGGTATTGCAATGGATTCCATTCATGTGACTTTTTAGCTTCTTCATGCAATGTACTCTAAATCCTTTCTGGCATATGGTAATAGAGATTTTACATAATGAAAACTGGTCTTTTCCTCTTTGGAGCACCAATGATGTGGACCATCTCAACTTTTTAAACTGTCTTCCTCAACATCAATTTATCTCAGTCTAGTTTTGCTAAGAGCCAAAAATAAGATTACTGTTCCCAAGAGTCATCTGTTCTTCACGAACACCTCAACTCATTTTTATTAAATATTTTATTTGCCAAGAAAACATCCACACTTCCTCTGCTCAGGTCTGGGCCACACCAGTCATAAGAACAGAGCAAAAATGACCCACCTGCCAGCCAAAGTACCCCATTCCTAGATTCTGTTCCCAAAGACTCATTCCAGAGCTTCTGTCCCCAACTCCAGAAGATGAGGTACGGTGGAGACCTAGTGCAATGGGAACTCCATGTAATCTAAGATAGTAAACCTAAGAAAGACTCCTAGTAACGGGGAACATGGAGCCCGAACCAGCCATCTTCTGTAACCAGGCAAGACTTCAAGGGGAGGGACTGGGACACCAACCCAGTCACAAAATTCTTGACCTACAGCTTGTTCTGCCTGCAGAGTGTGCTGGGACTGGAACCTAGGAGAATCATCATTGAAGAGACCGGAGACTTCATCCAGCAACTCAGGAGAGTAGAAACAAATCCCACAGCCAAACCTGAGGAGGAGGAGTGATGAGGAAGAGGGGAAAGAGGTGGAGGAACCAGAGGGTTCCTTCAGGGACAACACGAAAACATGGCCTACGGAATCGACTACCTGGGACTCATGGTAGCTCTCATGGATCAAAGAGGCTGAGGGGTCTGACCTAGGTCCTTTGCATCTATGCTGTGACCAAGTAATACGGTGTTCTTGTGGGAATCCTAACAGAGGGAGCCAAGGTTATCCTTGACGCTTGCCTACTCGTAAGACCCTTTTCTTCCTACGGGGTTGCCTCATCCAGTACTGATGTGATGGTCTGTGCCTGCCTGGTCTTATTGCAGCTTGTTATGCCATGTTTGGTTGATGCTGCTGGGAGGCCTGCTCTTTTCTGATGAGAGGCAGAGGAGGAGTAGATGTAGGGGAGAGGAGAGGTTTGAGGGAGAGACTGGAGGGAGGCCAGGGGAGGAAATATTGCAGTCAGAAATATTGCAGTCAGAATGTAATATATGAGAGAAGAATGAAAAGAGTGAGAGAAAGAAAAACATCCTGTTGCCACTGCTAGTTAAAATATTTTTCAACATTTCCAGTTATGACAAAATAAACCCAGGGAAGGGTGGAACGCGATCTGTATTCTGAAGCTCTCATGCATTATCTCACTTAATCCCATTAGAAGGAGACTATCATTAAAAAGGCTCCCGTTTATATTGTTTTAAATTGATTTTTAAACACGTTGCCATAACTGCATTGTCCATGTGTAATTTGTTTGAAGGCTTTGTCTTTGTTTTTAATTATCTGAATTTAATTAGCATTTAACATCATGGTTTATTTAAGGAAATGTGAGGAAACTCTAGGGAGAAAACACTCACCGCTAACCACAAGCCCTCCAGGGACATTTCATATTTTGTTTCATCCCATCTACCTAAAGTTCATCTAAGGAAGGTATGATGAAGCCCATTTCAAACAAAAAAACAAGGGCTTTAAGCAACTCAACCTGTATTTTCATAGAAATTTTATGATCCTGTGACTAAATAGATGAGTGTTGCAGCAAACAGAAGCTCAGGTAAGCACAGTTGACTGGCTTTAACACCTCCACTCTTTCCTTTATAGCAAATGCAGATGACAATGCATTTACCTCCTGGGCTGTTAGTGAGATTCTATGAGCTGTGTTGTTCCAGTCCCAGCACCTGGCAACCTTACAAAGCACCTGCTTAGTCCCAGAGAGGGAACTCTCTACTACCTAATGATGCTTCCTCAGCCCAGACAAGGATCCCAGGAGAAGGCAGTTTAATTCCTCTCCACATGTTTTTAAAGAGCAAGGATTCTTAAGTGCACCCTATTCTTATTCTTTGTTTGGAACAATGGATGTCTTGAACAGGTAGAACATTTGTAGCTTAATAGCCTGAATCTATCAGGAGTGATACCCCTGCAGAGTTCTAGATTATAAGAACAACTCTCTAAGTTACCCCTTGCAACCCCACCCTGCTATCTCCCCTGCGACATTCTCCAGTTAGTCAGGCTCTATGATGATGTGTCTGATTAGATGGAATCAAATCATCAGTCAACACTCCCTCACGAATACAATGTGAATGTCTTAACCTGAAGTAAAAAGTACCAAACAGTCTTTTCCATTTCTTGTTTGTTTTTCCTTCATCCTACTTTTTTTGTGCCAAAGAAAGTGCCAACTTTTGAGTAGTTTTAATTTCAAACATTTTCTGGCTGTACAAAATATCACACATTTTATCCAGCAATCCTGATCCCAGATACTTATAATGAGAGACAAAATTAACATACCTGTTCATACAAAAAGAGTTCTAGAAACGATAATCTGGGTATCCTAAAACTTGAAATATGATGACTATCGATCAACTAGGAAATAACAAAAAAATCACATGCACATGATAGAACAGTACTGAAAAATAGATAGGAACTGCTGCAGGATGGCCCAACCTCAGATGCTAGGGCATAATGAATGGAGACAGTCCCAAAGCCCATGTACTTATTCCATTAAGGAGATAGAGAAGAGCAGGTACTGATAGATTCCTAGGTACTGAAAACAAATGGGTGGTTATCTCGGATTGAGTTGGGGATAGGGAACTGACTAATTACGGTAATTAAGAAACAATGTGGATGCTCTATACTTTTATTGTAGTGTTAACTGCATGAATGAATGCATTTGTCTAAATTTAAGGAAGTAAATATGTATGCTGGGTGGATTTTACTCTTTATAAATTAGAATTCAACAAACATTAGGAAGTTATATATCTTCCTTCACTTTTGTCATATGCTCCAGTCACTTCTTTACTTGGTTTTGGAGTATGTTTACTCATCTTTTAGACTTCAGTCTTCAGCATCAATCTCCTTAAATAAACTATGGCTCTGTTCCCACACTAGGCTAATGGTTCATCATGGGTGGGTGTCTATCCCCTTTGTTCTGTCTCTCACGCAAAAAAACAGAGCACCAGGATCTGACATGGTATCATGAGCAACTAAGAGAAAGTACAGCTTTACCCACCTTTATTCTTAGCATATATATATATATATATATATATATATATATATATATATATATGTATATATGTATGTATGTATAAAAATTATAGAATTTACCTGGCTTATCTCAACCTTGGCTACTATATAAAGTTTACTATTAAAATACAGTACAAGTACTTTTACCACACAGGTTAAATATAATATACTCTTAAAATGTTTGCACAGACCATATTATTGGATGATGCTACTCTGACTTACTTGACATGTATTTTGTGAGAACAATGTTTGTGAGGTGTCTGTGGAAATTCAGGAGGCTAGCCTATCTTAAATATTAAAAATTATTAATAACAGCACCTATCAGTTTAACAACTTTTCTGCTGCTCTTATTCTCTGAGCAACTCTCTTACTCTCAATTGATGCAAATGTATGCAAAATTATAAAGCTCTCTGGACTGAGGCAACCAGAATGCTTCATGGGCCAGTGAGTCATTTAGAGGATGAAGATAATCCATGCAAATTAAACTGCTCAACTGAGCCTGTTTTATAACGTTCCAAATTGCTTACTCTGTCTCCTTTCCTGAGACACACACACACAAAAAGATTTTATGACCTGATTGTGGTGTGGTGCTGCTGGGAAAATAGTTGTTGTGCAATAGTTGTATCCCAACAGTGTCTGGCACTTGGCTTCCTCTGTACAGACTGTCACCAGAGGGCGGAGATGCACGTGGAACATTTCTTCTAGCATGTGGTTATTCATATTCAAAGCCTGATCTTTGTTCTGGAAGTAGGGCGATAAAACCATGTTAATCAATCGAAACAATTAAGAGGGAAGTAAAAAAAAATCATGCTGGATTATGAAGTTAATATCTAAAATTTGTTTGCCTTCAGGTAAAGGACAGAGCACAGGAATCTCACCTCTTCCACTCCTTGCAGGATCTACTGAACAAACGTGTTGAAAAGGAGCAGTTCCACAGTGACTGTACCACAGGAGTATCTGCTTCAGGACACTACAATTAGTTCTTCAACCGCAGCGTGATGGGGGAGGGGAGAACAGCTCCTGAAGCAAGGAGCAGCATGCACCATTCTAGTATGTCACCATGTCAGATATAAACCTTTTCCAGAATGTATAATATATGATTTATACTCATGGCTGGTAATCTAGAAAACCTATAGCAAGTTGTATGAAAACTAGCTCTCTATATGAGCATTTCTGAAGTCCTTAAACTCTGTGAATAAAAATGAACTTATAAATACAGTTAAAAAAAACAACAACAACAATGCAAGGGTAGAATATGCTATCCCATCAGTAGATTTTCTCTCCCCTCCTTTTTCCTTTAAATTTTCCCCTCCCTTCCTCCATCATTTCTTCTCTCCCTTTTCCTCTCTGCTTTTCTGTCTTTGTATTTCAGCAAGCAAAGGATGCAGGTATGTAGCCACCGACTAAATTGCTTTCATCCAAAAATTTGCTCTTAGATAACAGTGTTAAAGGGAAATTCCACTTTTGTTTTCAACTATATATAGTAGCACATATATTATTAAATGTATTACTATAATGGTCATGTCATATTTGCAAAATACAACAATCATTCATTTTAATATCATTAAAATAATAATTGATGTTTAATATGCAGGTGAATGCTGACTTATTCTTATAAAATGTTCATTTTGTTTTCAAGTCCATTAACCAATGTAAAGAATAATTTGAAGTGAAGTCTGTAAAATAACTGCGATGAAATAAAATTTGACTGAAGGAAAGCACACATTTCAAGAAACACTTATTTTTGCACTTAAATGGTCAATATTTAATCAGTAGGTTAAGTATCCAATTTCAGGGTTCAAAAGCAAGCAGGCTGTTACCAATACAAGTGAGCAGTAAATAGCACAGATTTCCTTCACACAGCTGTAAATTACCATCTATCATCACTAGCCCAATGTGGACAAGACCTAAAAAGAGTTGAACTTGTCAAAAACTTAAGAAAAATGAATGCATGTAAAATGGTCAGGGCTGCACAGCTCATTTGAGGATGAATGATAATATACTCAGTGCAATAAGATTGCTCTTTTTGCAGCTTCTTGTCCTGCTCTCAATTTATTTCGTGGCAGAGACTTTTAATGGTGCAATAAAAATGCAAACATTTAATTCTTTCTGCCAAACCGTCAATGACAGTAAATCACATCACACATGAAGCAAATCTAGGCAACCAATTTGTTATGTACTTAGCAGTACCCTCAATGTTATTACACTCATTTTTTCCTCCAGTCCTTACAGAGACCTTTATTTTTATACAAACAGTACTCTTGTTCCTTTGATGAAAAAGAAAATATAAATAAAAATCTATTTATTTCTCTGATGCATATGTCCACTTAAATTTTTAATAAAAAACATTATTTAATCACAGTGAATCTGAATTACATTTTTCAAGGACTACCTTCCAGGTAACAAGTAAATTAGAAAGGAGGTGATCTTTAATTAAAAAATAACTGAATTGTTTACAGTTTTTTTTAAGTTAATGCTTCATAGTGAAGAAAATAATTAGACTCCTACTAAGGATGTGTAATACTGTTTGATCTTGGAAGCAAAGCAGGGACAGGCTGAGTTAGCACTTAGGTGAGAAAAAAAGCAATTTTCCCTTTTGCTCCTCATACCTTCCCCTTGCTGCAGTAGTTTTCTCATTCCTTTGACTTGTTTGGTCCTGTGAAAAGTCCTGCTTCATTCTCTGCAATGTGGCTATACCGTATTTAAAGGTACTGGCGCCTCTGACATGAACAGAGACTTTTGCTTATGTGTTCAGGATGAAGTTGCTTGTATTGATGCCTCTTCTAAAGACATATTTAAAATCAATACTGATGAGGTTATCTTCTCTTGGAAATAGGTCGCAAAATCCATACCAGTCATGAGAGTATACTGGGTCCTGTCTGAGAGACACAAAAAATCCATCCATAACTACTAAAATCGAACATTTCTTTTTTGCTAAATTAAGATTGGTAATAGCTAAGAACAAATTTGATTCTTCTGCAGTTTGGTGTGAATCTGGGCAATATAGTACAAACACTTTCTCAAAAATGAGCCAGAAACAAACAAACAAACAAAACAAAACAAACAAAAAACCAAAAAAACCCACAATGGAAATGGACTGATTGTTAACCACGAGTTCATATGGTTGTCTGAGCTGTATTTGTTTGAAAAATAAATTGTGAACTGACTTGACTTCTTGGCCTCTTGTGGATCTGGGGTGTTAGTTTGTATACAGTAGCGTCACCTTGAGATCTGAGAGGAACCGTTCCCACTTTCCTCAGGTCCTTCTTGATCTAAGCAGAGCACAGATCTTCAGGTTTATAGATATCCAATTAGTAGTTAAGGTTTGACCATGGGGAAGAAAATCAAGGAGGCACAGTTTGCCTCCACCAATCCCCTGTGAACAGGTAGGTGATGGTCAGAGAATGCTAACTTTGTTCATGTATATTAAGAAAAATACTATGAACTATAGAGACTTATGTGAATTTTGTTCTAGGTCTGAAGTAAGGGTTTGTAGAGAGCATATGGCTATGACTTACTTTGGGTCCCTTTATATAAAACTTGATTCCTAGTTTGGGTGTAAACTAGGGGTTGAGGGATTAAATTTACTTACAATTGGTATACCTCACTCAGTTTCTTTTTTTTTTTTTTTTTTTTTTCAGGAACGGTGCTACTGCCTATTTCTCACATGGTATCATGTGTCTTCAAGCACAGAGTATTTCAGTCTTATTCCTTTCTCCAGTTCAAATGTTTTTACACACAAAAAAGAAGATGATAGGATGAACTGATCAGCAGTGAAAACAAGAGGGACAGCATTTAGATCCACTAGCTTTTTCCAACCTTCTGAGGCTCAACATAGAAGGTAAAAAAAAAAAAAAAAATGAGTCAAATGCATTTTCGGATTGGCATTAGCTCCAGATATACAAGAAAGGTGCCATATTTGACATTAGTTGTTGTTGCAATTGACTACTAAGGAAAATAGTTTGAGACTCACTCTTACAATTGCAGATTACTTATTTTCAAGAAGACAAGAGACAGGAATCACGTTAGTATAATTGAGCTGTCAGTCAATTGTGAATAATGAGAGTTGAGCTGTGAGGGACTTGCAAGGATCTATAGATCTCTACAGAGGCTCTCACAGTTGTCCTGCCCCAGCCTTACTCCATTTTAGCCACTAAAATGCGTGTGCAAACTACTCTAAGCCATAACCATAACTCTTAAGACAGTCTTGCCATTTGCATCCATTTTGCTCATTTTCAGCTTTTTACAGTGCCAGCTACAGAGTGCTCATTAATTAGTTTCTAAGAGAATGAAAAGTAGCAAGATGTGGTGGCTCAGGCCCACTTTCAGGCTCATGGGAGGTCAAGACAGAAAGCTATTAAATTTTAGGTTAACATAGGATTCATAGCAAGTCCTTGTCTCAAAAACCATACCACAGCAAAACAAAATAAAACATGTAAACAAACAAACAACAACAACAATAAAAAAGCATCAGTTTTTACTAACTATCCGAGATGCAGAACTTTAGCTCCCCTCCAGTTTCTGTCCAGAAAGGCCTTTGGCTTGTTGGCATGGAAACTATAGTACCTTCATCAGGAAAAGGCTAGCGTTATAAGTAGGCAGTCTAGCCACTCGTTCTTGGCTCTGTAGAGCACAGGTAAATCCATAAGACGTAGAGGAGAACTTATTATTATTCTGCTAAGTGAGCAAAAGTTTGTTTTTTTTTTCTTTTAAAGCTCCTAATGATCTATTGTTATTTTCCGAAATACATTTCTCAACCTTTATGAGAATAACTTGTATTTACAGTAGATGGGAAATTAACATGAAGACTGGTCAGTATGGGGAGAATAAAAGACTGTGGACATCTGTATTTTTACCCTTCCTGCCAAGGCTTAAGGATTATTGTGTGAGGGGACGGAAAGAGCATAAGAGCCAGAAGGAGTGGAGGATAATTACAAGGAAACAGTGTCTTCCAGCTGCAGATGGGCAGCTACACATAACATGGTGATCCTGACAACATACATAAGACCTGATCAATCTCAGTCTAGCATAAATCCCAGCAGGAACTGGGAAGGAGCTAGTAGCAATTGATAGCTACTGATAGAAGAGTCAGTTTTGTTTAAGGAGACTGACCTAGTAGGCTGACCACACTTCTGTAGAAAGTCACATACCTAGGATTACATAGGCAGCATGTATCGGTCTTAGTGGGTATTTATTTAAAAAAAAAGTCACAAACTTTGTGGGTAAGGAAGAGGGAGTGAGAGGATCTGGGAGGAGTTGGGGAAGAGGGTGAACACAATAAAATCACATTTAAAAAATTCTCCAAAAACCAATAAATATTTTAAAAGTAAGTAAAGAGCCAGTGAAAATGAGTAAAAGAAAAGAAAATAAATTTTTTTCTCCTTTGACTTCATGTGACACTTTTGACACTATGAACAATCTCACGTTATAACATAACTGTTTCAAGGTAACACATTGAGAGAATTCACATCTTGGCAGGCATATATAGCAGCCAGTTATTTATTTCCTGTACATAGTACATTGACAATGAAAAAACAAAAAATGTATCAAGGGGAAAGGTAAATAGATCACTCATCACTGAGTTCTGTTAAAATCATAACAGAAAGTTATAGGCCGGTGGCCACTGGTGAAAGTGAGGGGCTAGAACTACCCTTAGATACATGATAAGTTTGGGTTCAGGTCATATCACAATAAAAAGCATCGCCATATAATTAAACACAGTGAGGTCCAGAACCAGAAAGGAGCAGAAGGATGGGCTGCAAGCATGGACACTCTTCTTTCTGCAACAGAACTACATAGCTTAGGCAAGATTTTTAGTGTCTTTAAAATACACGCTGTGTGTGCGGGGGGAGGGAACTGGCTAGACTTTAAGGTCTTCTCTGGCAGTACAATTTTATGATCTCATCTTTTATCTGTGTTATCATGGAATATCTTACTATTACAGATTTTTAACTGCTTAAGAGGAAAATAAACACATTTTATTGCTATCAAGCTAAAAGCAGAATATGACAGTTTTATTATAACCAATGATATAAAATGCATTTGAGTAGATGGATTTTGATTTAGACCTTCAGGTAACATAACAAAGTAGATGAAATTATAGATCCCACTAATGTTAGTAATTAGAATAACAAATGAATCAGATCTTTTAAAAGAAAAAACTTAGGAGGCTGGATAAATAGCTCAATTCACAAAGTGCTTGCTTTGCAAGCGTGAGGACTGAAGTTCAACCCTTGTTTTAAACAAACAAAACAAAACAAACAAACAAACAAACAAAAAACACGTTGGCATGCTGGCATGCAATTGTAATTCCAGCCCTTTGGGGTCAGCAATAGGAGGAATCCCAGGGCTTGCTCAGTCTGAGAAAGGTTTCTGCCATAGATTCCCATGGACATTGTCATCCTTTTTCACAAGACTAGTTCACCCAAGCGATCCAGCGACAGCAATAATCCTGGTGGGCCATGGCCTGAGAGCATGTGTTTCTCTGTGCTTACATTACCTTTTGCTCGGTCACTCCTCATACTCTCAGGCAGAGGAACAGTGAAGGATTTAATAGATTATTTCACTTTCATGGAAGACCAAAGGATGCTATGCACTGGCACAAAATGACAACTGAGTGGAAGAAGTGAGATTTGCTAAGATATAAAAAAGGAAGAGAACATATTTGCAGGTATGCAAAGTTGATAGTTTACATTGTGACAATGAATTGTGAGAGGGATTTATCCTGTGTGGATAGTCATAGGTAATGGTGTTACAAACATGTTTTGAAGCTCATTATATATGTTAACTTTGTATACAGATGTGTAAAGCAATGATGTAGATGCTCCAGGGGCTGTTTGTATTACTTTTAACAAGGATGCTTAGATTGTTTCCACATTCTGTGAGGACCATAGCTAGTTTGGAAATCAACCAGGTAAATAAATCCTTTCTTTTGCACTCTATCAATATAAACTCATACATCAAGGTCAGGTACAACAATCTCTTTTATGTAAGTTGTTTTAATTTTTCTACTGAAAACAAACAAACACAAAACTTGAATTTTCATGGAAATTAATGTCTATGATGCTAAAATAATAACCAGTGCTTATATACAATTCATTATATATCAGATACTGTTCTATCTCCTTGGCCTAATGATGCTCTTCTAAGGAAGGCACCAGTTAGTGGCAGAGCTGGGACTTGAATGAAAACAGTCTGACTTCTAGAGCTTCATTCATTACAGCATAATTACATACCTGTACCATATTTGTAACTTGATGACTCATTGTATATTACACTGCAGCATATGGTAAGCTCTTGTAATTATTTGATTCTGCCTCTGTGAGTTCGTGACTCACATTTTATACTTTTTGAAGGAGAACATAACTAATGTGCTGTGTATCCTTCAGAGTAGATATCACGTCGTGTAGTTGTATTAAATGAACCAATCATAACAGACATGATAAAGAAATTCATTGATTCACCAAGCTTGATATGCTTCAGTTTTACTTGGAGAGCTTGTTAAAACAGAGATATGTCGGTGAGGTTTTCATCCTATAGCCCTAGAATTGCTCTTATTTTCTGTGTTTCTAATAAATTCACAGGTGATTCGGAACTATGTGTTTAAGAGGTATTATTTGAAAGATAGTATCCAGATAACTTCAAATAATTAGACATCTCAATATTTAAGTGAAGCAAAATTCTATGATACCTAAACAGTACAGAAATATACAAAGATTCATTTTTTCAAATAAATATAGGTATATAATCCAAAGATTAACAGTATAAGCAATTTCAGAAAAGGGTGCTAAATAATATATAAATATTACAGAGCAAATAAATAGCTTTGAATAAAAATTTTCTCTTTGGGTTTAAACGCAAAACAAATCATGTATAATTGACTATGATGCATTCAGATGAGTATCTTTGACATGATATCACTTTGGGACTGCCTTATCATGACAAAGAAACAAAGTGTAGTTGATTTTAAGATGAACCTCATTGTAAATGAATAAAGAAAGAAAAAGGAAATCTTCTTACATTAACACCTTCATAATGATTAAACAACACATGCAGTTTTGCAAATTGACAGATAAAGAAGCTGCAAATGCCAGGTTGCTCACCAAAGCCCAGTAGACAATCCCCTTTAGGAGGCACTTAAAATTTCTGTGGTAAATTATTCATGAAGATGTGTTTCATGCTCTAAGCGGTCATTGGAAAGCACTCTTTACAAGCCACAAGTTAAACTCGGGTATTAATAATGAATTAAACCACCATGTCACCAGCTAGTGTATCAAACCCACAATCATCTGATCCTGAAAGTCAGGAATTCATTGTTACTTTATGTGAGAAGAAATCTCTGCTGGAGCACTGTCCGCCCCTCTCATATGCCATCGAAGCAACAGGCTTTAATTTCACAAGTGGCAGCTACCCAACCCTACAGCACTTTCGCTCTACCGCCAAAGACTGGGAGTAGCCAGAAGCATCTTGATGGGCCAACGCATTCCTCCTGTTCCAGGACTTGTTCCAAGAGCCTCTGCTTCTGAGCTGTCCTATGGTTTGACCTTTGACATTGGAACCTTCAGACTGCCCTACAGTAAGATATTTGATGATTCACTCTGCTCCTTCAAGCTACACAGATGTGCATGAGCTTGGAGACTCCCTTTTCTGGTTCTTTTTGGTTTTGCTTTCTTCTCACAGTGTTGCAGTGTTGATGCTTCATGCTGTCTCTTCTTGAAACATCATACACAGACCTTGGGTCCTAAATGAATTTGAAAAACCTTACACATCCATTTGAGTCGTGCAAAAACTTTGGTAAAGACAGTAATTATAAAGATATCTCCTGAGAGGCATAGGAGAAGAAGAGGGAGGGATGGAGGAATTGGGAGGAGATGGAGGGAGGGGGTCATAGCAGGGATACAAATTAAATAAATTGTAATAAATAATAAATAAAAATATTTTGAATGATGAATCCTGAACAAAAATGACTATTATACATTACTTGTCTGCTGTCTTATTTTTAAGGCTCCCAGGATTTAATACTCAAGTTTTTGTGACATTATTAAATAAGGAGACAAATATACATTAGTTCTCACTCCTCCTCTGAACTACTAACTGTATTTTTATACCCCAACCAACCATTCTTACATTGTACCACCGACCCTCCCAATAGTAATAATTCTGATTTGCACATAATCATTCTAAAGACTACAAGACTAGACCTGAGAATTATCAGTGAAAAGTGGTAGAGCTGAGACTTTAGTCTACGAACATTTGCTATCATAAAACATCATCTTATTGTGCATTTTTTTTTACATCGTCTTACTATTGTGTATTTTTCCCTCTTAATTTGAAGCTGTTCATATGGTAGAGATGCTTGGAGTCATCTTGAAATTATTATTTCATTTTTAAAATCTTTTTACAGGAAGAGAATAATAAATGAATAAAAATTTTGATTATGCAGGTTTTCTCACTTTATGAACAACAACAAAAACATTTGCCTGAGCACATATTTTAGGAGCTCTTGCTCTTATGGAATTTGCTGCTCTAATCTTTCTTGTTCTGCCTCTTCTGTTCTTTTCACTTCCTTGGTTGAAATCTGTTAAGTTACAACTTTGACCCTATCTAATTTATGATTTCAAGGAGGATCAGGAGCAGCTGGTTCACAGCTCAGTCAAATAGCTTCTGATATACTTGAAGGGCTTATTACACGCAGTCTGCGTGCTTTCTCTTCCACAGCTGCATTTTCTTTGACTTTTTCTTCACAACTCCCATTTCACAATCTTTATTCATGTCTGTTATCTTTAGAACTCTTGGAGTTTCTGCTAGTACAGGTATTTACAGTTATAGAATAGGGAAAAAAAGCAAAAGCTTGGGATATTTTATCCCATTTCTTACATGATCGTTCCTCCTTAAAAAGTAAACTAATATAGTGTGTCTTAGTAAACTTTTACGTAATGCAATTATATTTTCAACTTTGGAAAAATTACAGTGATCAAGTTAGTTTCAATTTTCATAGCTTGAAATCATTTCAGTTTGTTTTTCTTTGGTAGAATTATGTTTGGTTTAAATGACTCTTTACTTGTCCCCCATTATCTTTAAATCAAAGTTATTTGAGTGCAGGGATGGAGCAAACAATATTGAAAATTTATTGTTCCAATACCATGTGAGAACATTGATGTTCAAAAACAAAATGGAGCACTGCAGGAAAAACTACCAAATAGAGTCAGAAATCACCCATCTTTCCTAGCTTAAAACTGTGTACTTTATGGGTAATCATGTTAACTATGTATGAAACATTGTTATGCGTTTGTGAAAGGAAACTGTATTGCAGTTAGTTAGAGGACAAGTTCAAAGATGAAGGACGTCACGAGGATATAGCTGTTAACAATACATTGCATACTTGAAGACCAATAAGAACCTGTGAGCATCTCTTCACAGAGAACAGTCGCTACTTAGAATAACACACGGAGATCGGCTTGAGTTAATCATTCTACGTGTGTGTGTGTGTGTGTGTGTGTATATCAAAACATCAGGCTGTAAATTAATTTTATGCATCCATTAAAATACAACATAAGAAAAATGTTCAATTCATTGACTCACAGACTATGGTGGTGAAGATTATTTTTTATCATGCCTTCATATTTAATGTAAATTAAATTAGGATATGAAATATCACCCTATGTTAACTCTAAAAGTAAACATTATAATTATTTAAATTAATAAACCTTAAAATCTTTTTAGAATTTCTACTGCTAATGAATTATCCTTGAATTCATAATTTTACTTACTGAAAAATAATTTTATGGTACCTGTTTGTGATATATTTAATTGAGGTAAATGGTCACGATTCTAGTTTTGTTGAATAGTCTTAATTTTGTGGTCATTATGTCTACTTTTTCTTTACTTTGCCAATTAAGTTATGCTGCTACAACTAGCACTAAGTTCTAATCATCTTCATTTTTGAGTACATTCATTCCCCCATATGTCTTAAGGTTGGGAAAAATAGAGTTTGGCTGGGGGCACCTTCAGCTCCAGCACTCATGGGGCCAAGAGGCAGGCAGATCTTCTCAAGCCAGCCAGGGCTACAGAGTGAGACTGTGTATATGTATACATATACATATAGATATATAACAATAAGTATATACTGTATTATATATAAGGACACAGAGAAAGAACCCCTGCCTGGCTTCTGTGACCTGCCCAAACAGAGCATGCCTAAGATGACCCCAGATACCCAGAAGCCCTGGCGCCACTAAAATGAGCAAGTAAGTGATAGAAAGATGGAAGAGAAAGAGAAGCAGAACGGTGTGTGCGACGTGAAGAGAGGCTGAACTGGAGACTGGAGGGTAGTGAGAAACAGCCTGAGTCTCCACAGAGAGTAACCATTGATGCCACCTGAGGCCATGGTCAGGTCCTGGCCCGTGTTGCCACTGAGAGCCATGTGGATCTGTGGCCGTGCAGCAGCGGGGGTCTGTTACCACCAAAGGCCATGTGGATATTCTGGTCTAGCCTAATGCCAGGAGCCATGTTGACATCTGAGGGCTGTGCAGAGCTGGCCCCACCCCCTGCTGGCTCAGCACTCAGGAGAGCTGGTCCCTTGCCTCACCTGGTAAGCACAGAAGAGCTGGCCATGGTGTGTGTAAGGGTGAACCAGCCAAGTTGCTGAGCACTAAAAAGCTGGCTTTGCCACTTCTCTGCCTTGTGGTGGCAATAGTGAGGGAAAGATGTGTTCCTTCCTCTACTCCCCACTCTATCATTCCTTGCCACCTGCAGCAGCTGGGCGAGCTGACCCTGTAGTCAAGAGAGTGGGAGACCTGGCCCTGTCCCTCCAAAGCTGATAGTGGTGATGAGAGTGGGGAGTGGAGGATGGGGAGTGGAGGAGGGTTGGGAAGTCAGGTTAGAGTGAGCTGGCTCCAAAGGCATGAGCATGGGAGAGCAGGTCCTTCAGCACACTGGCTGCAGCATTGAGTGAGCTAGCCAAAGCAGTGCTGAAGAGCTTGCCCTGGTGGTGGGCTGATGAGCTCAGCTACCATCAAGGCCCAGATCCAGGGCTTTGAGTTAGTCCACTGCGACATCTACTCAAACTATGAAATGCTGGAGCTTTAAAGTGGCCAGTTCTCTGCAGAGCCAAAGCCGAAGTATCTCCATGACACAGGACAACAGGATATCCAAAAGTAGTCCCAGTGAGGATCCAGTATTCATAGTGTAGCAGAAGCCAGAGGCCTTGGACCAGACCAATGACTCATTGCAGTGAACATTTGTAAGTAAAAATGTGTGGATAAAGGGTGTCCTACACACTGTGACACACTACACATTCCACAGTGAAATGTCTGTCTGTTCTTTCTTTCTTCTTTCTTTCTTTCTTTCTTTCTTTCTTTCTTTCTTTCTTTCTTTCTTTCTTTCTTTCTTTCTCTCTCTCTCTCTCTCTCTTTCTTTCTTTCTTTCTCTCTCTTCCTTCCTTCCTTCCTTTCTTTCTTTTCTTTCTTCCTTTTGGATTTGTTTTATTTTTATTTTCTGTTTTCTTATGGCGGAGGTTGCAAGGGCAGGAATAGATCAGAAGAAAAGGGGAGATGAGTACGATTGGGAAGCATAATGTAATATTCATAAAAAAATCAGCAAAAAGTTAAAAATTAGGAAAAATATTTGACACTAAGTATCAAATATTTGGAATTGATATTTATTCTGAAACCTGTTGTCTGAAACTACATCTATAATTAACAATGACACAATACCTTTCAACTCTGTTCTTATAAAAAATGGCACACAACTATTAATAGTGTTCTGTGAAGAACCACCTATGATCAACACACACACACACACACACACACACACACACACACGACAGTTTACCTTAAACATTAGAAGCAACAACAGACCATCTTATTATAATAGTACTCAAAATATTTAAAGGTATTTTTTAAAAAAATAGGTTGCCTATAGCTAATTTTTTATTCATATAAGTGTATATTTCCAAAAGCAGAACATGCTAGAGGTTTGAGAAGTGGAAGAATAGTACAAATTTGGTGAAGAAACAGACTTGAAATGAGCAGGCTGTGGGTTGGGACATCATGGAATGTTTGCTTAGGAGTTGCTGGGTTAAAATTGCAGTCTCCGAAAAATATGGGATCAAACTTGGATTTCAAACCTAAAAGAATGAATTTCAATTTACTGACCCTGAGGCCACTTCTGGTGAGTAGGTAAGCTGTTTCTTATGGGTGCCAATTTTGAAGCTTTTTACTTTTCATGTTTTTTTTCTATATGACTTCATAATTCATAGCTTAAAACACAATCTTTCATGTTTTTAGTTTCCTGAACATGCATTCTTAGAATGATGAATATTCTTCCAAAAATACAGAACTGAATTTTATATATGGTAATTAGAAACAATGAGCTAGGAGTTCTACATTCTTAAAGACGACTTAAGAGGAAAATCAGAGTTCTCTGTATGATGCCATGTTTGTCCACGGGCTGTAAATTTATGTAACACTGTAGGTAGCCCTTAGACAGCCTTAGGTGGAAGGAGCAGAGATGAAAAAAAAAAAAGAGTCAGAGGGGTGTGGGAGGAGAGGAGGGAGGGGAGAGGGGGAATGGGAATGAATGAGGGAGGGGGATATAGCTAGGATACAAAGTGAATAAACTGTAATTTATATAAAAAATAAAATAAAAAGATCTTGTATTATCTTAACAAAAAAGATTTTACATTTTACTTAATATGTACATTCACTTTGTTAATTTGTAATTTGTAGTTTTCATATACAGAAAAATTATTCTGCTGTCTTTAGACTGGTGTATAGTTTCCTTTCCTGTTCATCAATGGTGGGATTTCAAGTGGGAGTACCATTTGATTACATTTTCTTCATATTTTCCAATCTCGTTTCTGCCTTACCTTGAATTTCTAAGTGAGTATCGTAGCTCTGAGTTTTTAGATCACGGTTTATATAAATGTTCATTGAGGAAAACTCTCTTCAATCTAAATCACCACAATAAAACATAAAATTCTTTAAAATTTTAAATGCTTTCCAGACTGCCTCCTATTTTATGTGATTTCTGCTAGTACTAATTCTCCATTAATTTGGTTTCTAATGTCTCAGTTTTCTATTTTCTTCTTTCTTTTTTATTTCCAATTATTAAATGATCAACCAACTGATTTCATAAACAAAGAACTTGAAACTACATGTTGTGTTCTAAAGCTATCATAAAGTTAATCTGAATTTAATGTTCTGTTGAGGATTCTAGTGAGGATATATTATGTTTTGGTGGGCTTTAACAAAGGATGACAACACTATGAATAATAAATGAAGTTTCTTAAATCTTAAAAAAAAAAAAAAAAGAGTCAAGGGCTATTTGCCTGCTTGGTATTGCTTCTGCTGATGTGGTCTCTGTGAGTCTAGAAAAAGGTTTCCTCTCTTTAAAAAAATCATTATAAAAACTTATCAGTTGACTACTTGGTTATTAAGAGACATATTCTTACTTTTAAGAGCCCTATAAATCAGAAAGTTCCAATCATTAAGTAACCACGAGGCCAGAAATATAGCTTCAAGTACTCTGGCAGTTTCTACACCAGGCTGGCAAAGCATATTAATAGGAAATCTATTCTGTGTGTAGCTCTGGGTTTGTGTAAATGATACTGTTTGTCATGCCACTGTTAAATAGCCAACATATCCAAAAGCACTTTGGGCTGGAAGAAATACATAAAAGAAAAAGCGCTGAGTTTTTCTTGGTAGGATACAGGATATCAATCTCATTTCCTGTACAGAAGAATCCTTTAGGGTACCAGAGACGTACGTAAAGCATACTATTTGCACAAACTGCACAAACTCTCATTTTTGTTATATGAGCTCCCATTCTTCCTAAGACTTATCCATACCTCTATATCTTTTTAACTACTGTTTTCAATTTAGGATAGAAGATTAACTTGAGTTTTCAACCATCTTTCCACAAATCTCTCTTAGGGTACTTCAATGTACTTTCATTTACTGTTAAATTGTAACACATTGTAAAATTGTTGTTTATCACTTCATGGGAAAGTGAAAATATAATGGAAAAACAAAATGATATTAAGTAGCCAACCCTGGTGTCATATGGCTGTCACCAAAGCTCTTAAGAGATACAAGCAGAAAAATAACAAGTTCATGGTCATCTGAGCTACATAGAAACTTAGAGGCCATCATGGGTGACATGAGAGCTTGTCTCAGAAAATAGAGAAGAAAAAAATAGTCTCTCAAAGACATGAAGTAGAATTAAAGTCCTAGGATCTTTGATTTTCTGTAATTTTATGACTTTATTATGCAAATATATGTTTCTGTTATTTATCTCCATTTAATCTTGTATACTATTAATAATGGTTGAGGTCAAACTATGCCTGATGTTCAAAATGCTTCTTCATGGTCTATTTTATCCATCCGAACCATGAGTGAGATTGTTGAAAAGTTTTCCCAAAGCAATTCAGAGAGGAACATTAAAGTTTCCTCTAACAACATAGTCTGCTGGAGGGCACCACCAGCATGCCAGTGATTAATGGCTGGCACTGTCCATAAGGTATCCTAGGAACAGCTAAGTATATGACCACCGTACATAGCTAACTTGTATAAGGTCTGAAACGAATCCAAGATTTAAAAACGAGAAAGAAAGGAGGTGCTATTTTGCACTAGGATCATGAAATGAAACCCTTTCTCTGTCGTTTCAACAATGGTAAAGAGAGTAAACTTACGAAATTTAAGGAAAAAAAAATAGATTAACTTAATATAATAGGGTCATAGCCTTGACAGAGAAAAGAAAAAAATCACAAATGTAAAAATTGAGGAATATTGAAGGTTACCTCCTCAAGTGGTTTTTTACAAAGAAATTTGTTGTTTTAAGGAACTAGGCATCCATTATTTTCCCATGCCAACTCAATAAGTTACAAACAGACAATTACACCATTGCCTAGATATCTTTAACACTGTGTTATACTGGCTGATGTGCTATTAAAAATAAGGACTCACACATTTTTAGTTGAGTGAAATAATTTACATGGTGCCAGTGGAAGAAAGGAAATAATTTCTTGAAAATTGAAATATCTAACATATCTCAATATTGGCAGTATGTGATGAGAATCCAATCAAATGCAATTCCAGTTCTTATCTAGCAATCATAATGCCACACCAGCAGAAGACTGAAATATAGATCTGACACCAGACATGGCTATAGTACACACCCATGCAGGTAAAACACTCCTGCCCAAAGAACAAATTTTTTAAAGGAAGGAAGGATATTGAAAGTTTCAAAGCAGAAAGGTTAAATTACTTATAAAGTCAGTCCCATCATAATAACACCCAACTATTCATCAGAAATTTTCAAAGACAGAAATGCATTCCAAGTTCAGAAAGAGCACAGCTGTTAACCCAGGCTATTATACCTAGTAAGTCCATCTATTAAAATAGGAGAAATTCAAAAATTTCAAAATAAAAACGGAATAAATTTATTTGTGACTGCTAAGTCAATTTTACAGACTAAATGGGAGGAATAATCCAGTTTGAAGGTAGGATAAGCACAGCCAAGAGGTCACAGAGAGTAAATAAAGTCATACAAGATACAAGAAAATACTACAAAGTCAACAAAACATTAGGATTTTTCACAGAATAATATTACTCAACATTAACAGTTTCAACTCACCAATAAAAAGACACAGACTAATAGATTGAATAAAAAAAAAATCCATTCTTTTGCTGCCTCCAAGAAACACACCATGTAGACAAGGAGAGAAATGATAGAATATCTTAATATAAAAATGAAATTTAAAAGATAAAAGAATATCTCCTAAGATCCAGCAAAAATGTTTGAGATATCTCAAAATGATAATTAGTAAAGTACTTGAAAGCCTTGAAAAATAAGGATAAACTTCCACAGAGTAAATGGAAAGAGATAAACAAAACTGGGCTGAAATAAATGAGATAGAATGAACAAAAAAACCAATACAAATAATAATTGAAACCCGGATTTAGTTCTTTGAATATAAAAATTACTGACAAACTCTCAGTCAAATTAACCAAAAGAAAGGGAGAAGATAAACAATGACACAATTAGAAAGAAAAGGGAAAACATAATAACAAGTACTAGCAAATGTCAAGATCTCATACGAACAAACTTTAAAAACCAATACTCCATGAAACTGGAAAAACCTAATAGAATTCACCCAGCACTGCCCTATTAAGCCAAAATGAAATGACCAGTTTAAACATATCCAATACTAGGATGGGACAGAAGCAATAATAGTCTCCCAACTAAAAAAGCTAGTTGGACTTACCAGAACCTCTAAGATACATTAATACCAATTCTACGGATGTTTTTCCATAAAATAGGAAAAAAAAACCCCAAAAACTTCCAAATTCTTTAAGTAGCTAGTTATCACACTAATATCTAAACCAGGTAAACACACAACCACATACACACATATGCACACACAAACATATACACACAACACACACAACTCAGAGAAAATAGACTGAGAGAGAAGCCATCTCTTTAATGAACACAGATTTTTTTTAAGTCTCAATAAAATATTAGCCAAAAATTCAAGCTTATATATAAAATATCACTCATAAAAACCAAGTTGGTTCATCTAGGATGCAGGGATGGCTTAACCCATGCAAGTTAATAAATGGTGTGCATCACAGAAATTAATTCAAACGTAAAACAGTTGCTCATTTCGTCAGCATGCTTTCATGGTGAAGGTCATGGTGAAGGCTGGGTAAGAAAGGAGTATATGTCAACAAAATAAAGGCTGTATGTGACAAGTCTGTAGCCAACATGATTCTAAATGGAGAGAAACTCAAGAGTGTCTTCTCAGAACAGATATGAGGCAAGGGTGTACACTTTCAGTTCCTACTTAATATAGTGCTTGAAGTTTTAGTAGAACCAGAATACAGGGAAGTAAATAAAAGAAATACACAGAGAAGAGTCAAGGATATCCTGATCTTCAAAAGATAGGATTATTTGCATAGGAATTGCTAAAGGCTCCATGTCAATTGTGGTGGTTGGAATAAGAATAGCCCCCACAAGCTCATATAATCGAATGCATGATTGACCAGTTGTTGTAATTTTTTTGGGAAGGATTAGGAGGATTGACCATTTTAGAGGAATTTTTTTCACTGGAGATGGGCTTGAAGGTTTCAAATACCCATATCAGAGTTTCTGTCTCTCTGGCCTGTCCCCCTCCTTCTGCCTTCAAATTGCAGGTAAGATGTAAACTCTCAGCTACTGCCTCAGTGCCATGACCGCTTGTTCACTGCCTTGCTTCCAACCATGATGGTCAGGAATGCACCCTGTGAACCTCTAAGCAAGTTCCCAACTGGACAGTTTGTTTTATAAGTTGCTCCGTCATGGTGTTTTGTTATGGCAATAATAACCCTGGGTAAGATGATAATTCTTAGAGCTGGTAAATAAAGCAGCGAGATACAAAATTAACACACAAAAATCAACTGTCTTCCTAAATGTTGAGAACAAGCAAAAAGGAAAAAAAATAAAAAAAAAAAAATTCTTGTTTGTAATAGCCATGCACAAAAGATGAAATACCTGGGAATAACCATCTCCAAGGAAATTAAAAGCTGCTTTAATATGAAAATTTATAAAAATAAGAAATTAAAAAGGACAGTAGGAGACTGGAAACCACTCCATGCTCCCTGGTTAGAAGAATTGATATTATGAAAATGATCATTTTACCAAAAACTACCTCTATATTCAATAAATTCCCAATCAAAATTTTAACACCCTTCTTCACAGACAGAAAAATCACTCCAAAAATTTATATGGATTCACAAAAGACCAAGAATATCCGAAGTACTCCTGAACAAAAAGAATGTTGTGATATCCATCATCTTATCTGGTTTCAAGTTGTACCACAAAGGCATTGTAATGAAATAAGTAATAAAACAGATTAGTACTGGCAGAATCTAGAACAACTGAATATAATTGAGGCCTCAGATACAAGTCTATATTATACCCAGAGTCATTGTTTTTAACAAAGACCAATAAGATTAAACAGAAAAAATAAAAAATAAAAACTTTTCAAAAAATAATGTGAGGTGGGTAGGAAAGGCTGAATTTCAAAACATAAAAAAAAAAAAAAAATCCTTATCTCTCACTGTGTAGAAAAATCAGATCAAAATGGAGGAAGGACCTCAACATTGAATCTGATTCCTTGAACTTGCACAAAAAAACAAAAGCAAAAACAAAAAGAAAAACAGGGACACACTTTCATTTACGGGCAGAGGGAAGCATTTCCTAAGAAGACTAATAGCACAAGAAATAAGACCAAAATTCAACAAATAGGATCTCATTAAACTAAAATGTTCTGCACAGCAAAAGAGACAGAAATGAATGTATTGGAAGGTCCAAACACAGGTGAAAATATGTGCCAACTATTTATATGACAAAGGATAGATGTCTAAAATATAAGAAGAATTAAAGGGAAAACCTAAACATTTAAAAAAAAACAATCCAATTAAAAAAGTGACTATGGAGCTGAAAGAAAATTATCAAAAGAATGAATGTAAATGGCTAGGAAACATTTTTTTTAAGATGTTCAACATCACTAGCAATCAGGGAAATCCAAATGAAAACTACTTTAATATGGCACCTAACCCAAGACAGAATGGTCATCTTCAGCAATACAAAGGACAAACGAAAGTTGGTCTGCATGTGGTGAAAGTAGTGGATGCAAGAGAAAGCTACCACAGCCACTTTGGAAACCAGCCCAGAGATTTGTAAACACACACACACACACACACACACACACACACACACACACACAAACACACACTAAAATAAAAACAAAAAATGATTGCCATAGAATCCTGCTATGCCACTGCCATCATCATACCCAAAGGATTATACTATATATTCTACTACAGAGAAACTTGGACATCCATGTTGGTACCCATTATAGCTTAGAAGTAAAATCTGCCTAGATGTCCATCAACAAATCAATTGATAAGAATATTACTCAGTTTTAAAATGAAATTATGAAACTCAGTGGTAAATGGATGGAACTGGAAAGATTATACTTAGTGAGGCAACTCAGTCTCATATGTGAGTTCTAGCTTAATTATGGTGTGTGTGTGTGTGTGTGTGTGTGTGTGTGTGTGTGTGTATGTGTTTCACTTTAGACATGAGTAGAATCCTGAGAAGTCGAAAGGAGCCATTCAGGGGTCTTGTTATAGGATTGGGATAGTATTATGGCTGAAATAAAGTAAGTGAGGTAGAATACTGAGGGAAAGGCCTTTATGAAGGTATGTGAGGAGTGCACAAGGAGGAATAAGGTCATCCAAAATTAAGGTTTCCAGCCTTCTGGACACCCACTAGCTTGTAAGCTAATCTCAAAACACAACTTTAAAAAGATTAAATGGAATTATATTGAATAAGAGAAAAGTATTACTCTTTCTAGGCATGGGTTATGAAATCAAAATGTCAGTCTAAGGCATAGAATTCTTCTCTCTGAGATTTTGGCCATGGGTGCCCCCACAAGTCTCCCAAACAACACAGGCTATCTCGATTTGCTTCATTTACACATCACAATTACAGTGAAATTAAGGTGAAGTCGATTTTCAAAATGACCATGGAGCTTCCTCCTGGCTGCTCAGCTTCCATCGTACCAGAGGATGAAAACCGATGGGGAAAAGGCATCTATGGTATTAACCAATGCTGAATCCTACATGCATCAATATTGACTTTTCAAGAAAGATATGGCTACTGCTAGAATAGCAGCATGACTGCCATGGGTAACAAATCACTTTCTGATTGGACCTGAAGTCTGTTTCTGGGGAGACAGTGTCACCCCTGGTTTTCTATTCCTGGTCGGTAATATCTATCACTGAGGAGATCAGAAGCCTTAGCTGGTAGCCCGCTGTTGCTTGTCTTTGATATGGTCACGCTGTCAGATTGCCTTCTGAGTATGTATTCATACTCATAGTGCTGAGTGGCTCTCAACGTCTATCAGTGAAGCTTCTCTTGGCAGTGTATGACAGTGAGTAGAGGTGTGTAAGTGGGCAAAGTTCTGCAAATGAAAGATTGAGTGTTCGGTCTACACCTCTACCTAGACTTTACCACTGCCAACCTTCAGGAGACATTACAGAAGAAGCAGAACAACATAAGAGCCGGGGGGGGGGAGGGATGCTGTAATGACCGGTGTCTTCAGCACATGACATGGCTGCTGCAATCATGATCTCAGAGCATCAGTGGTTCCCTGCAGAGGAACTAAATAAAAGCAAGTCCGTTGAAATCCTTCTTACACGGGGTAAATGATCCACAGGCCTACACATATCTGCAGAGGCACTGGCAGTGGATAACTGTAAGGGAGAGAGAATCATTCTTCACTGAGGATATGGCAATTGGGAGCTCTCCCATGCTTTCCTAGCTAGATCCACAACCCTGTTCATATGGGCAGGACCAACCAGACTTTGTGGACTGTGAAAAGACAAGAAGTAGGATGGGGATGACAGGAGAGTATGTGGGGAGCTGAAGGGGGAAATGGGAGTACATGTAATAGCTCAATGTACACAGACATTATATATATGCATACATATATATATATATATATATATATAATATATGAAATTCTCAAAGCTGAAGGAAAAAATCTTCACATGTACCATAAAGCATCACTCTAATAGCCTTTAAAGATCGAAAGATAGACCCGAGTTGGGTTTGTGCATGTCTGTTTTAACACCAGACAAAAATACATCAGAGGTTGAGACGCAGGCCGCTAAAATGCATGCCTTTTCCTCAAAGAACTCCACATTTGGCAGGGGGGATGGTACTCGACAGTTCTCACCTGTGTGGAAATTATAATAGAGACACAAACAAAATATTGCAGGTTCTTTTTTTCTACGGCGCTATTTCTAAAATCTAGGCCAACGTAAGGGGCCTTTTCCATCTGAAATAATCAGTGCTCATTTAATTATTCAACTACAGAAGAAACAGTCCATTGGAGGATTGTGTGTGTGTGTGTGTGTGTGTGTGTGTGTGTGTGTGTGTGAGTTTCTCCCAGTGTCTCAAAACATTTAAATTTTTCTTGAAATAATATAATGGGATTATTTTCCACAATGTTAATCATCACATCTTACTCATCTGCTGACTTTTTGTAGGGGGGTTCTTCCCTCTTCAAATTGGCTAGATTTCTGAGAAATCACTTTAGTTTAGGCCATTTCAAAAGAAAATTGCATATGTCGACTCATTTCATTCTCACAGCAAGTCTAAAAAGTAGCATGCTTAACACCTACTTGACAGATGAGGGAATTTGCAAGTCTCTTAAAGGGCTGATCATTTCGGTAGGAACTGACCACAGAATTGAAACACCATGTGCCCAGACTCTCAATAGTATGCTATACTGACACACTCATAGACATCCTCCCAGGGTAGTGCATCTAGGGCTGTCAGTAAACAGGCAGTCTATATATCGCTTGACTTTGGTTTGTATGCAGTTAAAACTGCAGGCCCTACCCCTCTAGAATGCTCTCATTGGGGATTCTGGATCAGTCTCTTTCAGTATCAAGAAACCAAAGAAACATTGAATGAATGTGAAGACAAAAGTGACTTTATCTTAATTGTGATTATTTTTTTTGCCACTGAGAAGAAAATAGAGAATATGATTTGGATGAAGTTTATGCAAAATGAAGAGAACACATTCCATAAGATATTTGCTTCATTGCTCAATAATTTTAAAGCATATCAGCAGCTGTAGACCTCGGGAGTAATCAGCCACAAAGTACAAAGAAATATCATACAATTCCTTTTCATTTGTTACATCAAGACTGTGATTATTTTGTATAGTAATTTTCTACCTACCATATGGATATGCTATTTTATCTAGGTACAGATAATATTACCAATTTTTTAATTAACTAAAGTATTAAGAAGTAATTAATCCATACATTTATGAAAAGTCCTCACTTACTTCTTGCTAACTCAGTCTGCCAATATGATCAGAAGAAGAAGCTAGTTTGATTCTGGTCCAATATGAGACACAGGATTTTTGGCTTGGTTAAAATAGTCCTTCTAACAAATAAGAATGAATTTTTTTGTGGCAATAATTCAAGTTCTGTTTTATTCTTATACAGAGTTGATGAGAAGTGTCATGATGTATGTTTGTGTATTTGATTTATATATCCCATAATCAGTAGCAATTTCATTAAGTAGATGATGTTTAGATCTAAGTAATCAAGATAATCCATGTGTAGCTTATCAGGCTGTGGAAAAATCTAAGATGCTGCTATTAATGTTTTTCTTAATACAAATTTTAGTAACTGATTACGTTTCTTCCCATTTTTGTTTTGAAGAGACATATTTCAGTTATTCCTCTGTCAGCCTTAATATGTCTTCAATCCATCTCATAGTCTCCTTTCTGGTTTAATCACTTAGGCTCATACACAGACCCACATGTATCTATACACATATGTTAAAATTAAAGAGTAGAATACATATGTGAGAAAACATGTGCTCTTAATTTTCCGAGTCTGGCTTATTTCATTGAGCATAGTGATTTCCAGTTCCATAGATTTTTCTGAAAATGTGGTGGTCTCCACTGAGGCAGTCATAAGACAGTGTATGGATAGAAGTTCCATGTTGACATTGATTAGTTTGTATGCTATCGCAAAATGCTAATGAAAATAAGTAGGAAAGAAAGGTGCTACAAGATTTTGTGTCATTCATTTTGGAGACAATATTTAGCATATTGCTGAAAACTGCCAACTCTTCAGAGGCTAGTGAAGTCATGGACCATGTAGGAGAATCTACAACCACCACTTTTCTAAGCCAGAATGATGACAACAATTTAAATATTTGCCCTCATAGTGGCAGATAAGTGTAGTCCTCAGCCCTGATCAAGAAATCTTCTTCTCCCATGCCCCCTTAAGAGAAGAGGGAGGGAGTGTAGGATTGGGAGGGCACAAGGGAGGAGCTACAGCTGGGATATAAAATGAATAAATTGTAAAACAAACAAACAAACAAATATATAAGAAAAAAAAAGAAAGGAAGAAAACTTCTTTTTGCAACAACTTGACACCATTACAGAAAACCATAGCCAAGCCAAATGTGAAATTGTGAAACCTGATCTGATCTCAAACAATAATCTACAAAACACTCCTGCACCTTAGGCTCAGAGAACATTGCAGAAGAGGCAGAAAAATTTTAAGAGGCAGAAGATCAGGGGGATTTATATGTGATTGTGTCTCCTTATAATTTCAGAAGCTACCTTGTAATTTATAAAGCCCCACCATCACGACTGCTTAAACATGAGTTCAACAAAGAACGCCAAGAGATGTGCCAAAGGAGATGGAAGGAAACCCAAGAGGCTCCAGCCCTACACAAAGAACTACAGGCAACTAGGGAATGCTGACAGTGGGAGAAAGAAGAGTTCAACTGGTTATCGGATACCAAATGGTCAGCCCTGAAAACACACATAGAGGTGACATTACACAGACTGAACTGATTATATGTATTTGCGTAGACATATACGCAAGTAACGACAAACAATAAAAAAAAGAGGTCTTAAACTGCAAGTGACCAAAGAGGGTACACAGTGCGTTTATGTGTTTATAGATAATGTTCTGTAAACAGAGATTGTATTGGCAATAAAAAGTGTTTAAATATAAAAAATTTACAAAATAATTTAAAAGCATATTAGTTAACCAATTTAAGAACTTTATTTTGATAATAGACTGTAGCAGAATGATTTAAAAATGATAATGAGCTGCCTTTTCTCAAAGAAGTTAATATTCTTGTGCCCCACGAACTCATTAACTCAACTAAGCCTAACTGAATGCTTAGAATTCTCTGTGTCAGGTTTTATTAAAGATTTAAACGAGGGCAAAACATAGTCCTTGTTCTCTAAGTGCTTATATTCTAAATTGGTATACAAGAAGCAGGTGCAACTGGCAAAACAGTGAGAGAATTAAACGAGAAATCTAGAGTGATGCTATAATGGGTGTTTATGAACCGGAGCTTAGAATATCGTCACAGTTCATTATAGAGCTGTTCATTATCATTGAGGTTAATAACCAATCAAAGGTAGGCCAGAAGGAAGCTGAGGGGATGAAGCAACTCTCAGGAGCTACCAGACACTTATCTTTCTTACACACTTCTTCATTTCTCATTCACACTGATCTATATTTACTGGCCCTAAATACACTTCACTACTCTAGGGGTCCACATCCTTGCCTCTGCTCTGGCATTTCATCTTTCCACTGTCAGTAAAGTCCTTCTCCTAATATTATCTTAATATATTTTGTGGCAAAATAAACTCCATCAACATCTCTAAGTATAACTGGCCAAAGGAAATCACATGGCCCAATACAAAACCACCAACAACATTACAGGTCCATACGATTGCAAATTCCCTGTGTGTTTAAACATCTAAAACATTTAATGGGTGTTAAGTATGTGGAACATAGGAAGAAATTGTGTAGCTTTGAATTTAGTCATATTTTCCATTTTCCTCACTTACAGACCTCAAGAGATAGAGCGATAGTTTGGATCTTAAATGTTTCCTCCATGCCCAGCTTGGTGCCTGGCTTGATGCTGTTGGAGGCAGTGGAGACTCCACTACGTGTGGCAGGACCTACTGAGAGGCTGGTAGGTAACTGGGAACACATCCTGTAAGGAAATTCTATAACCCTAGCACCTCCCCATTTCTCTTTTTATTTTCATTCCAAGCAACCAAGCTAGTGGTTTTACTCCTCCCCATACTCCAGACTTTAAGTGCATCCTTACCAAAATGTCAAAGCAATAGACCCAACTGATAAAGTACGGGAATCTACCGACCTGTGAGCTAGGCTCTACTGCTTGACTGTCCTGGGTACTTTTTTTTTTTTTCTTTTGGACAACAGTTGGAAACTCTTGGTACTTCTGTTGAATATTATGGAAGGTAAGGATACTTTTTGTTGCCTAGAGATTAATATGTAAATGACAGTTAGCACTAGACTCATCCTAGCATCTGAGTTTACTTAAATTTGTCCCTAATTCATTGCTGGAGGACAGACATTTGAAGTTACCTTTAAAAGGCGTCATTAAAGTCCAATAACTCTTGTACCTTCTGAACCCACATTGCACTCACAAAAGGATGCATATATACAATCACTTCTTTTTGTATTCTTTATTGTTGGCAATCACAAGATGTTTGCATAGAGCAAATTAAGTCTTGACCCCTGGAGCATTGATTTAAAAACTCTAATTGTTTCTGATAAAGATATTGAACTCTCAGGTGGACTGCAAGAGAAAAATACATTCTTCTGTTTTCAGTGGGACCATGAGCCTACACTGAAATCTATTACACCTGGATGTTGATTCAGAATCACTTGCATAGTAGAAATATAGAACATACAGCTATATAGCTATTAAAGATCTGCTGATTTTATTTTAAAATACTAAGACTACATTAAAAATATCTGTGTGGGAGGGTGTTTTTAAAACTGCAACTTGATCTCTAATCCTTCCTCATGTTACAATTTAAAGAGGAAACATAATGAAACCAGATGTGCTATTTGAAAAATTTTCAGTAGCTATAATTCTAAAAACGCAAACCAAGCACCATTTATATGAAATCATAAAAGACAGTGAGATGATAATTTTAATTTTCCAACTTAGCATTTGAATTCAGGTGTATTTTGACATATGCAAAGATACCCATGATCTCCATCCAGTGTAATTGGTGACTGCACTGGTTTGGGGAGCACAGAGCTGCATTCCATAAGGTCTAATACTTTGAGGAACAGAAGACTTTGGCTTGAGTAAAGGGTATCAATGCTACCATCCTGGCTTTTTATTAGTTAATTAGTTTCCAGTTTAAAAGTGTAATATTTGTTATTATCTGGTTATTACACAGAAGAATAGAATTGTGTTGTCAAATTTTCAAAGCTACTATGCATCTACTAAGTAATCCTTTCACAAGCTGAATTCTCATTAATCTTCCAACATCTCTCTGAAGAAAGTATTTCATCATCTTTCTTAGATATGAAGAGACTCAAGAGCTCTGAGAAGTTAGTTGGCTGACTAAAAGTGACAAATACAATCACAAACTGTGTGCTGTCAACTGGAGGCTCTCAAGATTTTGACTTCTGGAACTGCAGCATTTAGTATCTTTGATCACCTCCCCCTGGGGAGGGGGGGGGCAGCCTTACCAGGCCACAGAGAAAGATAATGTAGCCAGTCCTGATGAGACCTGATAGGTTAGGGTCAGAGGGATGGGAGAAGGACCTCCCCTATCAGTGGACTTGGGGAGGGACAGGGGAGGAGAAGAGGGAGGGTGGGGTTGGGAGGGGGTGAGGGAGGGGCTACAGCTGGGATACAAAGTAAATAAATTGTAAGAAAGAAAGAAAGAAAGAAAGAAAGAAAGAAAGAAAGAAAGAAAGAAAGAAAGAAAGAAAGAAAGAAAATATAAGAATTCTTCTCACGCCACCTTCTCTACTCAAGCAGGATTCTAAGGAGGACTTTCAATCTAGAAGCCATTAGTTAACATGACCTCTTGGTGTTTATAATGTGCGTTAATCTTTAAGAAGCACTATTCTGTGCTACTGTACGTCGCTGCCTCTTCTAAACATGTAATCACTGTAAAGAATACAAAGGGAAGAGCTATAAAACTCACCCACCATTACTCAATGCCAGTTAATGCATTGTTTTTGCATGGGGCAATTCACGTGTATATGCATTTACACGTGGGCATTGTGTAATTTACCTCTGCATAGATTACTAGTATTATGTTAATATGACTACAGTCTGGCATTCTTGTGGAATTAAATGTGATGTATGTCTATAAGAATGCCAATCTATAGTCATATTAACATAGTGATATTAATCTCCTGCTTTAAGAAAAATGTTATTTTATACTACACCTAAATTTTACATTACAGTTTTGAAAATGTGGTGGTGTTTGCTGCCTGAGGGTTTTTCATCATTGTTTTCATAGTCACTAAGATGGACATTACTGAGAATTTACTTCATTTAACCTTCCAGAGAAGCTAACTTGGGATCAACTTACAGTTGTTTTTGTGCTTTTCTTAACAATTTCAATACAGCCTAGATTTTATTTTATATTTCTAGGTGGTGCTATTTTATGTCACGTCAAATACTTTGCCGTAGCTTTACTTATTCATAACCTTAATGAAAATTTAATTGGAAATTATAGATAATTACATTGATCATTTACTGGCTTTAAAAAAAATCTCATTAGCACACAAATCTATAAATCTCCCCATAAACATCTAAACAGCAACAAGCATTTGGGGAGTTTGGAGGACAGAGTATCATAATATGCACATTTAGACCCTAGCTTATTACGGCTCCAACCCTAGGGAGTGCCCTGTGGAAGATGGGTTTAGTGATATAACATCTTAGCATTTCTAGACAAAGCACCCATGCACACTATTTTTATGGGCGTCTCTGTGCATGTCCAGGTGTGACTTTTTGCTCCTATGAGATAGTGTGGGAGCTAAATTTATTATGAGCTAGGTAACCCAAGTCCCCAAAAGAATCAGTCATTTTGTTCCCAAATTACCTTACAGCCAACTTCTGATTACTGATAAGATTTTCTGATTACCCAGCAGTTAAATGAGTACTTCCTTCTTCTCCACACTGATTTCCTGTAGCAGAGGAGGAGTGGGTGATTAAATTTGAGTGGCTAAAGTAGGCAGCTGCCCAATTAAGGAACTTGAGGATAATGGAAAGCTCCTCTGGCTGACCATGATCCGACGCCATTAGAGGACACTTACACATCATATTGGAGAGCTTTTCCTCACAGTCTTTAACATTGCCAATAAATGTCAAAAATAACACTATCCCTAAATACCTGGCCATGGTGACACTGATGAGGACTTCTGGGATCCCTTGTGGCTTCCATATACATTGGAGACTAGTTTTCTCAGCCTGGGTGTATAGGAAAATGAGCCTATGAGTCACACTGGCTTTGCCCCTTCTGGGAGTTCATGCTCAGTGCTTGCTGTAGAATTTGAGGGTGGGCTGATGATTAGCCACCAACAAGGAGAGAGGAGAGGGCCCATGTCAAGACAATTTATCACAGTGATTTTCTGTGGTGCCAGTGGCTGAACCAGACTATTTAAAGTGAGAAAATACTCTTTTATCTACATGGATATTTAAATTTGACTGTATATGAAAATGTGGTATAGGACAATAAAACGAAAAGTAATAAATCATGTGTATACTTTAACCAGTATCCTTAATATAATGTATATCACTAACACATAAATACGTATATTATATAACACATATATTACATATATATTATATGTTAATATAATATATATTAATTTTAAAGAGGAGCTTGGTAATATAATTAGGAACCTTCTAACATTTTAATAGATATCCTGTATAAATAAATATCCTGTATAAATCCTCTCCTATGAACAAAAGTGCTAAACTTTCTTATCTTTTAAGCCACTTGTCAAAGCCAGATCAGGCATGAAAACAGTTAAGACAGACCACATGATCCTGAAATGATTTTATGTACTTACCTTTGTGTGTATGTGTGAAGGTCAGAATTCAACACCTGGTCTCTTCACCCCTCTCTCTCTCTCTCTTTTCTATGAGACTGTCAATCTGGGGCTTGCCTAGCTAGTAAGCGTCTAGAAAGTGCTTGTTTCTGTCCCCAGTGGGCACATCCAATTTTTACACGGAAGCTGGAGATCTGAACTCAGGTCTTTGTATGAGCATACTTTATCTACTGTGCCATCTCCCCAGTCCCCTGGGTTTTTCTTTTTCTTTTTTGTTTTGTTTTAAATACAGATTTACTCATTACATAGCTCAGGCTGCCCGCAAATTTATGGCAGTCCTCTTGCCTCAGGCTTCTGAGAGTGGGGATTACAGGTTCCAAGGAGACCCACACTCAGCACTGAAATAATCTTCACAGCACAGCCCTGCAGCATACTGGTATCCTTTAGTGTTCTATCATTTTATCTGTTTTTCTTTATTCTTGGTGGATTAGCTCAGTCTCTGTAGCCTGTTTGGGGCTGTGATTTTCCATGTAGCATCAACCTGTGTTAGTGCTGGCAGGAGGTTTTTATCCACTGACTGAGAGAAGAAATAAGCTGCCAGCAAGCTTCTCAGGGGTCACTGTGCTGGCCTCAGCCTTCACTCTGTGACATAGGGCAAAAGTTAGATGCTAGTAAAAAGTCTTTATTCCCTGTCACCTCTCAGAGAGATTCAACCATAGGAGAAATAATGCCCAGTTTAAAAAGCACTTAGATAGTTCACATTGTTTTCAAAATGCTCTAACTGCATTATTCCTGCAATGAAGAGAAATGTTGGAATCTACCAGAGGGGGGAGGAAAAGTAAATTTCAATAACATTTTATTGAAGCTGAATCCCCAGCTGGGAGCTGAATTTACAATGCAAGAGATCTGAGGGTAAATATTCCAATATAAGGCACAGCTAGGGGTCCCTCCCCTTCACAGAATAGCTTAACTGAAGTCCCACCAAGATGGAAACCATCATTATACAAACCACATTTTAAAGACACTTAACAGAGCAACTCAATCCCCAGCGGAACCAATTTTTTAAATAAAAGAGCAATATCCAAGAATTATAAAACCACATTCTTACCAAGCTGTGGATTTCTCAAATTGTGATGAAACACAGGCTGCTTTGAATTTCAGGTTACAAGACAGGAAGTCTATGCCTACTACTGGGCAAAGAAAAAAAAAAATCCTTGAGAGAGGTCCCCTGGTTTGTCATTGTCTGTGATCTCACTGCTCACACAAATCAAAACACACCGGGAGCGCTCACTGTTTGCAAAACAAAACAAAAAAAAAATCACAGTATAAAAAGTTCTTCAGATTTATCACCTTTCTGAGATGGAGAACAAATTGGGATGAGATGCAAAGCTAATAATGTTCAACACGTGTTCATAGGTCGCATTTAGTGTTGGTCTATTGACTAGTGTGATAGTATCGGTTATCACAGTGCCAGGGCTTGTTTGGCCGATCGTTTTCCTGAATGCTGGGAAGAGACATCCTACCAGGCAAGGATGCCTTTGGCAGAGAATCCCATGATCTATGACCGTTAGTGGCTGCTCAGCCAGTTCCGTTTTCCAGTACGTATCTGTTGCTAACTTTCCTTTACGGTGCCGCAGGGTGTGAGAGTTGGGCAGAGGAAGCTTTGAGGCGAGCCGTAACAAACGCTGTACGTACGGCAGGAGCAACATGCATTACTTACATGCAGTTCCCTGTAGCACATTCCAGGGTGTCTGCCATTAATAAATTATTTTGGTGAAATTTCTGTCTTTGGAGGACTTAGCTTTACTCTCTGAAGACAAATGAATTATTCTTTAATATTCCCCCGTATGCCATTTCTTTCCTTCGGTGTCTCTTTAACCCCCCTCCCCAATAATTCAACTACAGGTGACACCGTGCACATACTTTTTTTTTTTTTTTTTGAAACTGCTCCCCCCCAGCTTTGGTACGACAAGATCACATTCTCCTGGCATTTATCTTTCTAGATCTTTTTCGGATTTATCACTGCTTCCAGAGAACTCCGTACTCAACGTTGTAAAATGAGAATCGGTCCCTTTAAAGCCTCTGTGCTCAATCCCTTAGTGACCCAGGCTCACAATGCCCACCTCCTCCTCAGAGCTCTGGACACATCTCAACACGGGAATTCAATCGGGAATTCAGTTGCACAGCATCCACTGCCATTGTAGAGTGTCCAGTTCGCCTCCTCTTGGACTGTCACCTCCTCCAGTCTGGAGTCTGTATGTTATATCGGCATTTTATGACAGGCACCTGGTGATCATGGAACTTCATTAGTCAGTCATTCTATGAGCAACGGACTCAGGTCTCTGAGCTATAACTCTGCCACCTCTGACATAAAGTGAAGAATTGCAATCACCTGGTCTTGTGTTCCTTCATCAGATGGCCTTGGCTGCAAACTTTAACCGCACTCCAAGCTTCAGCTAGCCAGATTATATTATATAGCATTAAGAAAGCATTTTTCGTGCGTTTTTCTTACTCAAAATAGTTTTGACCGTGTTATTTATTTTCCTGTCTGAGAGACTGTCGGTACAGTACTCTTGTAGGGGTGGGTGCATTTTGGGGAGTGATTCTTCCCTGAGGACTCTCGAGGGATAAAGGACAAAGACATTAGATGTTGTCATCTCCCACTTCTGATTTTTACTGAAGACCAACCATAACTCTGAACTAACCTACTAGTTTCAAAGCATAATCCACAAATTTAGTTTGCTAATAATTTAGAATAATTCTGAAAGATACTGACAGACACCCATAGTGTGTCTACACTCTGCCCAGATTCTGACATATTTGGTTGGTGGGTGGGGGTCATGGCATTAAAATATATCCTTGGAAGGCTGTGCGTAATGTTCTTAAATTAACTTTTTATTTTTTATATCAATTACAGTGTCGTCACTTTGTGTCCCAGCTGTAACCCTCTCCCTCATTCCCTTCCAATCCCACCCTCCTTTCCTCATCTCCACCTATGCCCCTCTCCAAGTCCACTGATAGGGGAGGTCCTCCTCCCCTTCCATCTGACCCTAGGTGCATAATGTTTTAATGAGAACCACACTGTTTAAAATACCTGGTGTTACTGAATGATAAATTACATTAAGTAGTAAATAAGAAATTATTTTAAAATTATTATTACTAGGCTTTAAAGAAATAATATTTCAATAGAAATGGCATAAAACATTTACAATGTATAAGTTAAAATATCTATAAATAACACTTATAGATTTGTTGTAGTAAATCATTATTTCTACTGAAATTAAACAGCTTTTGTAATTCTAGTTTTGACCCATAGGTGGCAGTAGTAATTTTTGCATCAGACTATGTGGTACCCAAACTGCACAGTTTTTCATGGGGTGCATTTTATGTATATATATCTCCATTAAGGTGCCATTAGAAACTGCAGCTTTTGAAATTAAGTTTTAATTTCTCCACATGTGTTTCATTTAAGTGCTCTTTAATTACTAAAATGCTTACCATAATGAATTCTGAAGCTATGGATTGATTTAATGCCACAATAAAGATTTTCTGCTTTGATTCTTAACTAGCTCTCTGAACTGACATCCATTAAGTACCAGTAGATCGGATTTTAGTAATGATAACATTGTTTCTAAGGCAGAAACAATATAATCTATTTAATCTTCTACACAACAAATTCAAATTAATGTTTGAGAATCTTCCTCTTTCTTTTCTTTCTTTTTTTATTAATTTGTTTGAACTAGGGTCTGACCTTGGCTCTCCTGGAACTTTAGTGCAGAACAGATTGGCCTCAATGTCACAGAGGTAGGCCTGCCTCTGCCTCCTCAGAGCTGGGATTAAAATTTTGCACCATTATACCCAGCTAATATTTGAGAATTTTAATGTTAAATGTTGGAATAACATTACTTTGGAATGTATACAATTTACCCTTGTTCATTCAAATGCTGATTTTTCTATCCCACTATCTGGCATTTATACTCAAACTTCACCTAATCTAAATATAACTAGGTAACATGAAGAGTTTCACTGAAAGACATAGTTCAGCTGATCAATAGTTAATGCAGTCTCTTCCTTAGGTCACGCTGAAGACCGCCATTGGAACCCAGCAACATTAGTATGGTATATGATATTTATCACATAATTTTTTTCTTTCAGCAAACATCAAGAAAAACTAAACTTCATTAATCTGGCCTAGCTCGATTCCAAAAGTTTCTACATTTCTGGAGAATTGTGTGTGTGTGTGCTTTCACATGTGTGTGCATGTGTGGCTGTAGGGGGAAGCCAGAACAAGGTACATTTCTCAGGCGCTGTACCACTTGTGCTTTGAGACAGGGTCTCTCACTAGGCCACTGAGTATCACAATCTTCCCGCCTCAGCTGCTTTAGTACTGAGATTGCAAACAAATCTTTCCACAACCAGGTTTTATGTGGATACTTCGGATAAAATTCAGTTCCTCCTGGTTGTGTGGCAAAGGCTTCACTGAGCCATCTTAGCTCTCTCTTTTCTGGAATTTTCATTAAACAGGAAACAGTAGGTAATGGCCAGGTATAGTGGCTCATGTTTTTAATCCCAGCACTCTGGAGGTAATACAGGCTGATATCTGTGAGTAAGAAGCTAGCCTAGTCTACATAGTGATTACCAGCCCAGCCCGGGCTATATAGCCTCAACAACAAAAAGAGTCAAACCATGGGTAAGTCATCTCTGTGACAAGCTGAAGCCCTACAACAAGGAAGGCTCCTGGGAGGATATGGGGGTGACTCTAACTGAGACTCCTAGTAGCAGGGTCATGAAGACTGAAGAGGCCACCCTCTAATTAGACTGGACTCCTAGTGGAGGGAGGAAAACACCAACCCACCCACAAAATGTCCGACCCCAAATTTATCCTGCCTACAAGATGTGCAGGGATAAAGATGAGCAGAGATTGAGGCAAAGGCCAACCAATGCCTGTCTCAACCTGAGATCCAACCCATCGGAGAGAGCCAACTCCTGACAGTATTAATGATGCTCTGCTTTGCTTGCACACAGAAACATAGCGTAGTTGCCGGCTGAAGAGACTCCACCCAGCAGTGGTTCAAAACAGATGCTGAGACTCACAGCCAAACACTGAATGGAGCACAGGGAGTCTTGAGGAAAAGTGGGGGAAAAGGATAAAAGGACCAAAGAGGACAGGAGGAGGGCTTGTGGAGCTTGAAGCACCAACCAAGGAACATGCATGGACTGGACCTAGGGCCTGCAGACAGAAGAAGCAGCTCAATCTTCATGTGGATTCCCTCATAAGGATAGCATGGGCTGTCTCTGACATGGACTCTGTTGCCTGCTTTTCAAGAACTTTCCCCTGGAGGAGCTGCCTCTCCAGGCCACGGTGGAAGAGGATGTGTTCAATTCTGATGGGACTTGATGTGCTGGGATGAGGTAGTAAGATGGAGGCTCCCTTTTATGAGGAGTAGGGGAAGGGGGGAACGTGGATTGTGGAGGAGTGGAGGGAGTAGCTACAATCGGAATGTAAAGTAAATAAACAGACAAAAAAAATCTTCTTTCCTAGAAAATAAAATAAATGTAAATGGTGGGGACTCTTCTCCTGGTCTGTGTAATTTTAATAACTTAACCCTTTGCACAACTTGCCTGTTCTTCCTCATGTTCTCAATGAGTCATGGGCTTATTCCTCTCTTCTCTCTGTTATACATTTGTCTCCTATATCATTTGGGGTGTGCCATTTACTTATTTTTACTGCTCTTTAGATAATGTCGGTATTACTAAAAGACAGCTTTTTAAAATTATTTTTTACTTTTTTCACAATTTATTCATTATATATCCCAGTTGAACCCCACTCCACCAACTCCTCCCAGTCCCACTCTTCCTCCCACTTCCCCACATCCCTTTCCCCTAGTCCACTGAAAGGGGGAGTTCTTCTCCTTTGTCATTTGCCCATAGCTTACGTTTCATCAGGACTGCCTGGATCCCCTTCCTCTGTGGCCTACTAAGGCCATATCACCAGGGGCAAGTGATCAAAGAGCAGGCAACTGAGTTCATGACAGAGACAGCCCCTGCTCCCCTTACTCCAGAATCCACATGGAGACTGAGCTGCCAATTGGCTACATCTGAGCAGGGGGTCTAGGTCCTCTCCATGTATGTCCCTTGACTAGTGCATCAGTCTCCGCAGGACTCCCTGGGCTCAGAATTTTTTTTAGCTTTGTCGGTCTCCTTGTGGGGCTCCAGTCTCTTCCATGTCCTTCTATCCCTCCCCACTTTCCTGTCCCTGTTCCATGAGACTCCCTGAACTCTGCCCAAAGTTTGGCTGTGAGTCTTAGCATCTGCTTCGATTGCCTGTTGGTTAAAACACAGATTTTAAAAATGTTTCTCCAATTGAACCCATTCACTTAAAAATAAGTGTACAAGAAAAGTTATAATTATGAGGTGCAGTGGTTCCCAGCCTTATTAGTTGAGAAGTAATATGTGAGGCTCCCATGGAAGGGAAGTTACAAATTTAGGAAATAAAACCCAGAAAACTAACTCAAATATTTATTTCAGAGAAAGAACAGATGACTCTCAAAATAAGTAGCCCTTATTGCAAGAAAATAGAGGTAAGAAATCCACTGAGTTTTTTTCCCCCATTTAGAATAAGTTGCAAAAGATTGCTATCTTAAAGAGAAAATATAGTGACAGCACGGCACAGGCTTTGTGACGTTCAGCTGTGTTTTTGCTACACGCATTTTCAGTAATTTGCAATACAAGCAAAGCAAGTGGAATAGGAGGGGGAGCTACTGCTGACATCTTTCCAAGTCATCTGCCCATGGGATGGCAGCTTCTCCCCAGCAGGGAAGAGATCTGCACACATAGTTCCCTGTGAAAAATGCATTTAGGAAATCCTGTCATTCGCTCAGCTTGTAATATAAAAAGACATAATTACAGACTTGAACCTCTTTTGTTGGAAAGAAAAGTACATTTTAAAAAAATTGTTGGCATCTAATAGAATTAGGGTAAAACTACAATGCATTTATTCCTTTTTAAATTTATTTTTTTATTAAAATTTATTCACTTTGCACCCCAGCTGTAGCCCTTTTCTAATCCCCTCCCAATCCTGCCCTCCCTTCTTCTTCTCCTCCCATGCCCTACCCCCAATCCACTGATAGGGGAGGTCCTTCTCCCTTCCATCTGAAGCTGGCCTATCATGTCTCATCAGGACAGGCTTGATTGTCTTCTTCTGTGGCCTGGTAAAGCTACCCCTTAAAGCGCCAGCCCCTGTTCCCCTTACTAGGGTACCCACTTGGACACTGAGCAGCCATGGGTTACATCAGTGCAGGGTTTCTAGGTTATCTCCATGAATGGTCCTTCATAGGAGTATCAGCCTCAGAAAAGACCCCTGGGCCCAGAATTTTTGGATCTGTTCCTCTCTTTGTGGAGCTCCTGACCCTTCCAGGTTTTTCTATCTCCCCCTTTTTTCATAAGATTCCCTGCACTCTTCCCAAAGTTTGGCTATGAGACTCAGCATCTGCTTTGATACACTGCTGGGTAGAGTCTTTCAGAGGCCCTCTGTTTCCTGTTTTCTCCCTCTTCCAATGTCTATCTCATTTGCCTTTCTGAATGAGGATTGATCATCTTATTAGGGTCCTCTTTCTTACTTAGCTTCTTTAGGTGTACAGATTTTAGTATGATTATCCTATATTATATGTCTAATATCCACTTCTAAGTGAGTATATATCATGTGTGTCTTTCTGCTTCTGGGATTCCTCACTCAGGATGATCTTTTCTAGTTCTCACCATTTGCCTGAAAATTTCATGATTTCCTCGTTTTCAGTTGCTGAGTAGTATTCCATTGTGTCAATGTACCACAATTTCTGTATCCATTCCACTTTCATTCCGCTATAGAATTCATTTTTGAACAACTGGAATTAG
>REGO01000027.1:8598861-8685996 GCA_010120015.1 Rhombomys opimus
AGAAATTGGATTTCTCCCCCACCCCCGTGGATTACAAAGCTCAAACGCAGGTCATCAGGGTGGTAGCAAGTGCTTTTACTCACTGAGTCATCTTGCTAGCCCTGCAATTACTTCTTATGTCAGCAATATGAAAGCTGTGCTTCTAAGCTCCAATCCAGCTCTGTGGTTTCAGAATAACACAATATAAAGAAGCTGCATGCTTAGAAATAATTTTATTAATTCAAAAGACCCTTAACTACTGTTACGGGACACTAAGGTTGGCATCAGTAATAATTGTAAATGAAATGTTTTCCTGCCTTTGTGGAACTCCTATTCCACTAGCATGTAAAAACTTCAAATTTATGAGTTAAACTTACCACCTTCCTTTCAAGTCAAGCATTATCCATTCTTGTCATCTTGTTATCTCGATGTCACTCACACAATGATGGGAATACATATCTTCACTGTCAGCATACTTTTAGTTTGAATATTCAGATTATAATTTTGAATATAATTACCAAGTTCAGTTTTCTCATATTACAGGATTTACATGCCCACTCCAAACTTGAAAAACATCAGAACGAATAATTAAAAAGCATATTCATCATATCAAAAGGCAAGCCTTTGCTCATTCCTTAGTTACTACCCATCCATTCCTATCTCAGCTCCTGGAAAATGCTAACATTTATTCTTGTTCCACCAATGTGCTTATTTTATACATTTCATACAACTGGAATCATACAATACCCATTGACTTACTTTTGTCTTCTTTTACTTAATGGGTTTTCAGGTTGATCTATGTTGTGGCCTATATGGGGAATTCCTTCCTTGGTACTCTTCCGTTGTGTGCATAAATTACAGGTTATACATACACCCATTCACCGACACACATTTGGTTATCTTTCCTTTTATTCCTTATGAATTCTCTGCAAATTTTTGTATGGGTTTTCTGTGCAGAAACATGTTTTTCAATTCCTATCAGCACCTTCTTGTCAATGTAGACCTAATGGTAAAACTTCTGGGCCATATAGTAAGTCTCTCATTACCATTTTTAAGAGAATCCTAATTTGTTTTCCAGAATGGACATACCACTCTCAACCTATCTTTGAAAGTGAATTAAATGAACATTATAAACTTTATCTATATTTGACTCCATTGTTGGTAAATTTGATGTTATGTCTAGAAATTATTGCTAATCTAATAGCAATACGCTTTTCATATTTTGTTCTAGTAGTGTAATAGATTTTGTTATATGATCTAGTTCTTGGTTAAAGGAGAATTCAATATCATTATTGCACAAATGGATGTAAAATTATTTCCTAACCCCAAAGACATCTTTCTCCTTTCAATTGTCTTTCCACTCGAGTCAAAATCAATATACCATAAATGTAGGGTTTTATTTCTTGCTTATCATGTCTATCATGTCAACATTTGAATCTAATGTGGTCATCACATTTCTTTGTGTGCTATAACTTACAGACTAAGTTTTAAATTTAGATTTTTTTCAATTTTTGAAATAGAGAAGCATAGTCTCTCTTCACTATTTTTCAAGACTGTTTAGTTGTGGCTCTGGGTACTTCACGGCATATGTTTTCTGGGTCACCTTGTGTATTTCGGATAAAGGTAACACAGCTGGGGATGTGATGAGAGTTATGCTAATCTGGAATCTGCTCTCTTACTAGCAAGCATTCTATTTTATTTTTTTCTCAGCCACTTCTGGGGTTTGCCTATCATTATACCACATATGGTTTATATAAGTTTGTCCTAAATGTCCATATGGTGAAGGTTTTTCCCTGGAGGTGGCAGTCTTAGAAACTGGTCAGGGGCCCTTGGAGACCTTAGATCAGTGCAATTGACTATAGGATCCAACCCAGACACCCTTCTCCTCGGCTTGAACCATGAGCAATTTTGCCATCTGACAGCATGGATTGTGTCTTTGACCAGAACCTACAAAACTGTCACTTAATAAACTTTCTTCATAAATTTATTGGCTTAAATATGTTGGTATAGTAACATGAAGCTGAGAAGTACAGCATCCAACTAGATACCCCTTACAACAATCCTTCTGGCTTTCTACTGCGCTCTGTATACATTTCACATGCTATCCCTTCTTTGGACTACAACCTTCTGGGCATCTACTCTCCCTTTTTTAGCTGTCTTAAAAGCACCTCCAAATTTCATGATTTCTTTGTTTTTGATTGCTGAGTAGTATTCCATTGTGCAAATGTACCACAATTTCTGTATCCATGGTGGGATCTAGAAAAGATTATCCTGAGTGAGGTATCCCAGAAGCAGAAAGACACACATGGTATATACTCACTTGTAAGTGGATTATTAGACATATAATATGGGCTAATCATGCTAAAAACTGTACACCTAAGAAAGCCAAGCAAGAAGGAGGTCCCTGGGTAAGATGCTCAATCTTTCATCCAGAAAGGCAAATCAGATGGACATCGGAAGAGGGAGAAAACAGGGAACAGGACAGGAGCCTATCACAGAGGGCCTCTGAAAGACTCTATCCAGGAGGGTATCAAAACAAATGCTGAGATGCATAGCCAAACTTTGGGTAGAGTGCAGGGAATCTTGTGAAAGAAGGGGTAGATAGAAAGACCTGAATGGGACAGGAGCTTCACAAAGGGAGCAACAGAACCAAAAAATATGGGCACAGGGGTCATTTCTGAGACTGATACTCCACACAAGGACCAGGCATGGATATAACCTAGAACCCCTGCACAGAAGTAGCCCAAGGCAGCTCAGTATCCAAGAGAGTTTCCCAGTAGTAGGACCAGGGACCATCTCTGACATGAACTCATGGGCTGGCTCTTGGATCACCTCCTCCTGGATGAGAAAGCAGCCTTGCCAGTCTACAGAGGAAGACAAAGAAGCCGGTCCCTATGAGACCTGATAGACTATGGTCAGATGGACGGGGAGGAAGACCTCCCTTATCATTGGACTAGGGGAGGGACATAGGAGAAGAAGAGGGACGGAGGGTGGGATTGGGAGCGAGGGAGGGAGGGGGCTACAGCTGGGATACAAAGTAAATAAACTGTAATTAATAAAATAAAATAAAATGAAATAAAATAAAGCACCTCAGTGAGTCAAAGGTTTCTTTAATGGTCCTTATAGAGCATGCTTGCTTTCTTTATTAGATGTATTGCTCTCTCATTGCCTCATCTGAAATCTTTTTCTCTGAAACCTAACTGTTATCACTACTATAGTTTCCAAGTGGAATATCCTCCAGAGGGTTAAAGCCTTGATCCACTGCACAGCACTGTATAGCACTGCACAAAACACAGCGCTTTGAGAGTTGGTAAAACCATTAAGCACTGGAGCCCAGAGAGAACTTACACTAATGGAACTGTGTCCTTACAGGGGATATTAGGACTCTGTTGCCTCCCTCTTTCTTTCTATCTCTTTCTTCCTCCTACATTCTCTTCTTCCCTCTTTTTCTCCCTTTTTGCTCTCTCTTTCTTGGCCAATGAGAGGCGGGAACTTTTCTACTTGCCACAATATGGTGCTTTCTCCAAAGCTATGGCCCCCACTAAATATCTTATCCTTTTAAGCTGGCTATCACGGGTATTTTATCATAGCAAGAGAAGGCTAACAGAATCATTAAAGTCTTAGTTGTAGTCTTTTACTCTAGATGCCTTGCTACATTTATCACTTAATTGACTGTTGCAAAACCCCCATAACTTCCACTCTCTAGTGGCCTTGTTCATATTACCATATTTTATTTTCTTTGAGGTAATTACAGTCTAAGAAATCATCACACTGGTTGCTTATTTCTTTTATTGGCTATCTTCTTACATGGGGCATAGACTGTGGCATCTGTGCATCTTGCAGAGAGCTTGGCACAAAGTTTGTATTCAGTAAATATGGTAAATGTTTCCACGTGGAATCCTGCCTGTCAAATATTTTTCAAGTATGAGTAGTAGTGGTAAGCTAAATAAAATATCAGCGTTAATCAGCACCCATGTGTTGGCGTCTTTCAGCTATGCCCTTTCTCCTTGGGATCTAGCTTAAATATTCTAGAACAACATTCTAGGTAAGTTTTACATTCACTCATGGTTTACAGAAGAAGAGCTCACGCTTTAAGATGGTAAGGACTCATTGGCCAGGTCACAGAACCAACATACAACATTATGCATCCTGTCTCCAAAGACTGCACACACAGGACTACATGGCTACCCAGACATCGAATAAATGTGTGTTGTAAGGATCTTTGTATAATCTAAGCCGCACATGGTTTCTGTATCTTAAACAAACACAACAAAAACTTTTTAAAAGTCTTTACATGTTCAAAATAGAAAAGAAAATGTGTGGTGCTGTCATATTGTAGGTGGTCTTACACAGCACACCAAGGAATTTATTTCTATTCTTTATGAGTGCAGTAGACAAGTTATCAAATTATATGATTTGTTTATATCAAAACACCACAAAAGTATAATAGTTTATTTGTCCAAATTAGTTAATTTCCCTGATGAAAAGAATGGCTCTTTTGATGGGGTTTATTTTGCCATATATTCTAACAACAATTCCAATTTTCTAGGAAAAAAAATCTTTAACAAGCAAAGAAAAAAAAAGAAGCAAAGGAAGAAATGTAAAAGACTTTGTTAACAGAAAATACATAGTTTCAATGTCTGATAGCAGTAGAACATTCTTACTATCTTAAAAACAGAGTTGGACAAGGCAGCCAGTTCTGATGAGACCTGATAACTTAGGGTCAGATGGAAGCGGAAGAGAACCTCCCCTACCTGTGGACTTGGAGAGAGGCATAGGAGAGGAGGGAGGAAGGGTAGAATTGGGAGAACTGGGAGGGAATGAGAAAGGGGACTACAGCTGGGATACAAAGTGGATAAACAGTAACTAATTTAAAAAATATAAATTTAATTAAAAAAGAAATAAAAATAGTTAAGTGTAATATCCACTTACAAGTGAGTATATATCATGTGTGTTTTTCTGCTCTGGGATACTTCACTCAAGATGATCTTTTCTAGTTCCCACCATTTGCCTGCATATTTCATGGTTTTCTTGTTTTTAATTGCTGAGTAGTATTCTACTGTATAAATGTACCACAATTTATGTATCCATTCCTCAATTCAAGGACATCTGGGTTGTTTCCAGATTCTGGCAATTACGAATAAAGCTGCTATGAACACAGTTGAGCAAATGTCCTTGTTGTGTACTTGAGCATATTTGGAATATATGCCTAGGAGTGGTATAGCTGGATCTTGAGGTAGCACTATTCTTAATTATCTGAGAAAGCGCCAGATTGATTTCCAAAGTGGTTGTACAAGTTTACAACCACTACCAGCAGTGGAGAAGGGTTCCCCTTTCTCCAAATCCTCTCCAGCATGTGTTGTCACTAGAGTTTTGACCTTAGCCATTCTGATGGGTGTAAGGTGAAACCTCAGCGTTGTTGTGATTTGTATCTCCCTGATGTCTGACTAAGGAGATTAAGCATTTCTTTAAGTGTTTCTCTGCCATTCCATATTCTTCTTGAGAATTCTCTGTTTAGCTCTGTATCCTAATTTTTAATTAGATTGCTTGGTTTGTTGGTGTTTAACTTCTTAAGTTCTTCTCATAGTTTGGATATTAGGCCTCTGTCAGATATAGTTGGTGAAGATAGTTTTCCAACCTGTAGGCTGTTGTTTTGTTCTGATGACAGTGTCCTTTGTTTTACAGAAGCTTTTAAGTATCATGAGGTCCCATTTGTTGGATATTAGACATATAGAATAAACATACTAAAATCTGTACTAAGAAAGAAGGAGGACCCTGGGTAAGATGATCATTCCTCACTCAGAAAGGCAAATGGGTCAGACATCAGAAGAGGGAGAAAACAGGGAACAGGACAGGAGCCTACCACAGAGAGACTTTGAAAGACTCTACCCAGCAAGGTATCAAAGTATATGCTGAGACTCATTGCCAAACTTTAGGCAGAGTGCAGGGAATCTTATGAAAGATGGAGGAGGTAGAAAGACCTAAAGGGGACAGGAGATCCCAAAGGAGAGCAACAGAACCAAAAAATTTGGCCCAAGGGTCTTTTCTGAGACTGATCCCCCAACCAAGAACCATGCATGGAGATAACCTAGATCCCTGTTCAGATGTGGCCCATGGCAGCTCAGTCTCCAAGTGGTTTCCCACTAATGGGAACAGGGACTGTCTCTGACATGAATTCAGAGGCTGGCTCTTTGATCACCTCCCCCTGATGGAGGAGCAGCCCTATCAGGATACAGAGGAAGACAATACAGTCAGTCCTGATGAGACCTGATAGGCTAGGGTCAGAGGGAAGGGAAGGAGGACCTCCCCTATCAGTAGACTTGTGGAGGGGCATGGGAGGAGATGAGGGAGGGAAGGTGGGATTGGGAGATCATCAGGTAGGGAGCTACAGCTGGGATACAAAGTGAATAAACTGTAATAAATAAAAAAAATAAATTAGAAAACTAAAATAAATGTTCAAGAAGAACATTACAATGCAATCTCAGATTATTTGAGTAAAATCTTCTCGTCTCATTATCTCTAAAAATAAAGTGAATAAAGAAAATACAAATATTGAAGAATACATTATTATACTTAATTATAAAATTATGAGAAGTTATTTATATATAAATAATATGTGTATCTCTTGCAGTAAATCCAAACAAAGAAATAATAACGAACATAGAGCAGAGACTTTATTTTTAGTACTTTATACAACCTCTACAATGTGCTATGCTTACCAAACATGTAATGACTTTTCAACATTGCTCTTCTTGATACCGTGGGCATTGGAGAGCTGATGAAATATAAGTAATCAAGCATTTTTGCCATGATTATTTAATGTGTGATTGAACCTTTTGCCTACCTCTTTTTTAAAGGAGATGGAGTGTGGCTAGGGAGGTTAGGCTGCCTTAAAGGAAAGAAAACTGCATTCCTAATGTCAGCTATCACAACTTCATTGACTCTGCCATCACTTGGGACTTGGTTAAGCACTCAGTAACCATATTTTACAGACATTAAGGTGACATCAGTTATTCCATATATCCCACCTTTTAGTGGAATCAAGAAGAAAAGATTGATAACCTATGATATATTATTTTAAATTTTAGTTACATATTTATCTAGATCGCTATCAAATTAAGATTTAAACAAATATCTAAAGATTTATACTAACACAGACTTACTGTACACATTCCGATGGGGAAAATAAAAAAATAGAAAACAGGAAAATTGTTAACCTATTCCTAAGGGTCTTCATGTTCAGAGTTCATTTTTTTGTCATTGTATTTTAACCTGAATGGCTGATGTCATGCTTTTAGGTTCAGTATTATCCTCTGTGCTCCACAGTTTTGGTAAAGTGACAATCAACAACAACAAAAAACTCAGGGTTCTGCTTATACTTCTGTGGTTTTTCTCTAAGCCTCTTCCATTTCTTCTGTGCTTTTTCTGCTTATGGTCCTTGATCTGATCATAAGGTCCAACAGAAAGCTTTCAGACAACAGTGTCAAAAATCCAATGAATCAAACAGCCTTTCAGTGGTCCTTTAACTGAAATTTCAAGGGGATGATGTCACTCAACGGTGCCAGCAGCCATCACAGAGAAATCTGTACGTGTACAGGAAATAATGTTGGCCAACCCTGTGGCCATTTTTTTTTTTATCATTTGAAAGATACATCCTAATTTTAGCAGTGTTCAAATATGAAAAATGTGAATTTTCAAACTGAGAGAATATGATTTAAAACAACAGAGGTGTCAAGAGGAAGACATGAGAGAGAGTTGCAGTTGACGTATCTCACATGGAGTACAATAGCTGGGCCATCCAGCTTACTTTTTCATTCCTCTAGCAGCAGAGACTAGAAACAGTCGCAATTCTTTGCAGGACTCCCCGCATGGGTGCCTTCTTCAGGAAGCAGTTTCCCGCCAGTCTGCATAAATATTCATTCATTACACCAAGCGAAATGTTAATCACTCATTTTATTGATGTTTATTAGTAACCTACAGAAAGCACAATGCTCCTCTAGTTTGTGAGTAGAGCAACTACAGAGCCTGCCTTGCATTAAATAACTAGAAAATCAATCAGGAGGCTAAGTTCTAAGCAACACATTCTGTGATGCTATTGATGACAGCAAATGTGCTAGGTATGTGGGCAGGAATGTCTTCTTCTCAGGTGATCATTTACTGACTGGAGATGCAAGTGCATGGGTGGACTAATGAATTAAAAAAAAAAAAACAGCTATTAAATACTGTCTCAGAGCAATTGTCACTTAACACTCCACAGTGACTCCACAGGTCAGAGGAGACCAATTTATTTCTGCAACAGAAATCCTTCCTATAATGTAAGTCTGAATTTAAGGAGGAATATTATACATTCCTCCCTCTTTGAAAAGCTTTTAATTATTTTTGTCTGTTTGTGAGATTATTAAGTAAAAAGAAAAATCCACAAAACAGAGATGGTAGGTAGGCTTGTGCCCAAAATTATAGCTCAATATAATTCAGGGTTCATTTTTCATTTCTACTATGCCAGCATTTCATCAGAAAACCATAAATGTTGTACTATTCATCTAAAATATGGTCTTTATTTTATTCCCTTCATACTTTATTCAAGATTTACTTAAATCTTCACCTTAATCAGGGCAATTAAGTATTCAACTGTAGAAACACTAAAATTACATCTTCTTTTTAATCTAATTTTATATTTTACACTTTTAAAAATTCTTTAACACTGCCCAACCCTCACCACTCCTCTAGCATCTAACTTCACCTTTCTCTCTGCATTCCTCAAAATAAACAGAAAACAAGTTTTACATTTACCGCGGAAGCTGTGGTGACAGTTTCATGTCAGTACCACTAGATGGCAGCATAATAAAATTGGATGAAAGTTCCTGGCCAGGGAATTAACCTCAGGGAGGAACACACTAGTGGCAAATGATATAATTGCTTTTTGTTGTTGTTGTCATTTTGTTTTAATATATTTTAATTGAAATAGAATTTCGTAACTTTCCTCCCTTTTCTCCCTCCCAGGATCCACTTCCAGCTAACTTCTGTTGAATCCCTCTCTTGTCCCCATCCAGATACTCCTCAAGTTAATAGAATCTTCTCTTTAATTATTACTGTACACACACACATCACACCGTTTCAACGTGTTGTTTATTTGTTTGTGTATATATTGTTTTAGGGCTGACAATCACTAAGGGTGCTCATCCCTGGAAAAGCCCACTTTTCCTTCTCTTGGCAGTCATTATCTTGATAAAAACTTCTGGCAGCTGATGATTGCTTGGTAACACACAAACACATACTATTGTTTTTGTCTTGTTTTTCTTTACAGATATAAGTTTGAGGAAAATATTGTAAGATATTCTAAATAACAAAAATTAACATTTGTAATAATGTAGCATTTGTTAAGAAACATTTTTGTTTCTGTCATAAGTAGAGACACTGGGTTAAAAATGAGAAATTACATGTTCTCCATTATTGGCTCAGCTGTGTCTTCCAAATTCATATGTTGATGTGCTGAGATGCTGCAGGTCAAACTGTGACTGTATTTGGAGGTAGGGACTCTTAAGAGTTAGTCAGTTTCAACGTTATTAGGGTGAGGTCTATTCCTTCATATTTACTGTTATCGTAGGAATAAGGGATCTGAGTGCAGCTATACACAGAGGCTTGAGTGGGAAGACCAGAGAAGACTAACTTTCATGAGCGTAAGAAAGATGCCTCAGAAGAAAGGAACCTTGCTCATCCCAGGATCCAGGACTCCAGATCTGGGACAGAATCATTTCTTCTGTCTACAGCATCCAGTGGCATTTTAAAAAAGCACCCTGAGCAAACTAACACCATCTCTATCAGGCTTCCTGCCCAAAAGTATACAAAACAAGAAAGCAGACAAATCTTATGGTAGATGCCAATTCATGGTGTGAAGGCAGAGAGGATGTGTCTCTCAGCTGCTGGTGAGAGGCCTCACAGAATATCTGATGTGGATCTGAAAAGTGAATTGAGATTTTTCCGTGCAGGGGCATTAGAATGAGAATAAATATTACTTAGATAATAGAACATGTAATTAGAGATCAATAAGCTAAGGAAAACTGTTGATGTTTGAAAAGCCATTTGGCATCTTACTATCTTACAAACTTACTAATGATGTAATACAAACGTGCTAGGAATGGGTTAAATCTAGTTGAGTCATTGTCCAAAGTGGTCCCCTGGAACACTCCACATATCTCAGGCTATTTGTGAAACTATTGGTTGTTCTCCATAAACTGATGCTCGGGTCTCATTGTTGAAGGCAACACTTACATATCACAGTGAGCACACAGACACAGAGTTAGTGCCTAATAATATGTTAGTAATAATTGGTTTTGACTAACTAAATAAACTGCCCAATTCAATGTGTTTATTTGTTGGATCTAATTATTTAAAAGCATATAAAATGAGATACTTACTGTTTAAATCATTCTCTTCTTGAAAGGTTTGAGATGGGTTATCACCAAAAATAATGTGTAAACCAGACTAAATGTAAAAGTGAATAAGAGGCAAATCACAGTGAATCAGAAAGAAGTACTAACCAAAGAACAGGTTGCAGAGACTGAGCTTAATATTGTATTTCTTGATCCATGACACAACCATGAAGAGTAAGGTTGGAAGTAGTTTCCTATGTCATCTCCTTAATGTCCACAATAAAGCTTCTTATTTTCCGCATTAAAGACACAGAAAAATTTTCACTATACTTTATAGGTGAAGAACGTGAATGTTTATTTGACACTGACTTCAGTAGTTTGCCACTAACATGACAACAGTTTTGGTGTGTCTTTATGTTACTCTTTTCCAAACGAGTTGAAGGAATCTCTAGAGAGCCCGGAAGGAAACAAACTAACCAGTCCAGGCACTGATTTAGGAATCTGACTTGAGTCAGCCACCGAGTTTGAAAGGCCCTTCACACTTTCCCTTAAATATCTGATCTTCTCAGCTGAATTCCTCACAGGAGATGAAAAAGAATGTAATATATATTGTAAGCACTGGGGAGAAAGAGCCATGCCAGATTAATCATCTCTAAACCAAGCCAATCAAACAGGTTTTTGTTTGTTTTGTCTTGTTTTTGCTTGTTTGTTTGAGAAACAAACCAAACCAAATTAACCCTCAGTGGAGAACAGAATGACAGGGTGGGAAACAGAAACACTCAGCTTTCACACAGCTCCACAGTGGAGCTTGTGGAGAACTATGGTCACATTTCTCTAAGTAACCTAACATCAAAACCGCGGTGCAGCAAAAGTTTGCGATATTAATTTCCCTTAAAACAATATGTATATGTATATCTTTAGTAGAGTCTATACTTGCTAAGGTAAGGAGCATCATTTAAGTCATGTCATTTCAGTTACAAAAGAATAACACATTTACAAAAGCACAAGCTTCTAGAAAGATTCCTGATCCTCCAGATCCAATTAACCCCAAACTCAACACTGTTTTAAAGAGTCCCATGGAGAAATAATTTCTGACAAACTGTTCAGCACTTCAAATTCCACAATTGCTATCACAATTTCCTTTAAACACTTTTCCAGTGGAAAACACATGTTTGATAATGTTAGCATGTTATTTTTAAGCGTTCCAATACTAGAGGAAACTAGCCAGACAGATTTCACCAGCAATGCCATTTAGTGTTTAGATCCTTAGAATGTTTACAGGAAATAATCACCTGTAACAAGCTTCTTTCATTGATTCAAAGGTCACAGAAAACATGCACCTCTAAAAATACTTAGAATAGAACTGTAGCAAATAAGATGCTCAAAGCTCAGATTCACAGCATTCCCAAAAAGGCAATGGAATGCCAAGGAAGCAGCTAATATACAGGAAGTTTTACATTCATTTCCCAGAGACACTAAAGAAACAAGCAACAAGAAAAAGGTGATCTGTTTGCAATGCTTTACTGATTTTGTCATCACAAAATTTAAATAGGTGAAAACACATAGTTGGATTTTTCCTCATGACAGCTATACTGGGTATTCTTCCTATAAAATATTAATTCTGAATATCTACCACAGGCTAATATGTCACAACATGAGTATACAGCCCAGAGACAAAAGCTGATGCTGTTTATAGACTAACTAATTAGCAGTGACACTGAGGTCAGATTGTCCTGCATTTCAGCTGAAACCTATCTGAAAAACAATTGTGTCAGTGTTGCTAGATCTTCTTGTCTTCTTATTCTTAGAGATCAGTTGTGCACACACATATCTTTGTGATCTATTCCCAGTTTATATGATAGCCAGAATAATCAAGTATGGCATTGAACTTCTTGGTACATGAGGAGGCTGGAGCGACACAGCTCCACTTGTTCATTTTTAATGCTGTTAACAACTTTGTGCAAGATAAAGTCTGAAGAAATTGTAGCACAAAAACCTCTTCAGCAAGATGGACAGGCAAGAAAAATTAATCTAATAAATGGCACCAATGCAATACACTGATTTTTTTTTTAGGTGGTGTGTATGTGTGTATGTGTGCATACTTAGAGGAGTTAGGGCAGTTCCCTATGGAATTTTATGCAAATTACGCAATGTTTTCAATATAAACATCCCAAAAACATACAAACCGGGAGCTGGATACTGATTTCATGCTTGGTGCTCATGAATTCTGTAAATGGCACACGTGGGAAACTGTCTCTTCCTTTTCATGCACGTTGATGAAATACACTGAACTAAACTAGTGGGCAAAATAGTTTCTCTGGATCCTGGGGCAAGCTCTAACAGCCTTGTTTTACTTTCTATCCAATTTTTTCCAACATAATATTTTTGTTGGTTATTCCAGAATTCCACGTCATTTATCCAGATCCCACTTGTTTCCCAGTCTCCCCCATCTGCCCCCATCCTTGTAACACCCCCCAATAAAAGAAGAAGAAAAAAGAGAGTCAATTTTGTATTGTCTATACACTCACTGCAGCGTGATCCAACTCCCACTGGCCAGCCCCTTAAAGAGAACAGAGTCCCTCCCCACCTGCAGTCCTGCCAGAATCCAGCTGTGGAGAGCTATGCTTCAGCATCCCTGTCACAATTTTTAAGACTTCACTTTGATGGCTTCTTTTCTAGGCTGGTGCTTTTTTTTTTGGGGGGGGGAGGAAGAATGGAGTGGAGGTAGGGGCTGTCACAGAAGCCTTCTAAGTGTTCAGTCATTGGTACTGCTCCAAAAGTAGCTTCCTTGCCCTTTACCAACCGTTAGTAGGACCACAGATCCCGGGCTTCTGTATGGATTCTGGCAACAACACCGACATCAACAAGGCCTCCAGCCTACCAGCATGGCTTCTGGGGGAAATAGTTCAGACTGTAGATGTCCAGTCCACTGAAGGAACCAATCTTCATCTTGGACATCCTGTCACTGCTCAGAGCCAGGTCGAGCATGGGGCTGGACAGCTTGTTCCGGACGAGTGGGCACAAGCTCCAGACTGCTGCACACCATCCTGCCAACCCTCCTAGACATGACCTGTTCCTCCAGTGACTGCAGCCTCCACCTGCCACAACCATCATGTCTCTCTTCCTCCTCTCTCCACCACACATGCGTTCGTCCATCCCTCCATCATTCCCACTCTCCATCACATATTCGATTGTCATAGTGGCATTGCTAGGTGCACTGTGTTGCACAGTATATAGTTTTGCCCAAACAGCTTTGCATGCGAATGTTCATTGCAGTGGTCTGATGTGAGATCCCTGGTTTCTGACACACTGTCAATGCTGGACCACTGCTGGGACTCCTCTTGGGCGGTCTGCTTGATCTGTTTGTCCAGATCAAACCCTGGTTCTGTAGGACTGGCTCTTTTACATGCTCTAGGAGCTCGCACATGGAGTAGATATTGGGCGAATTCAAAGTGCTAGGTCTGGACCTTGATGGTAAGTTGAGTTGGTCAGCCATGGATTTGCTGCCTGTCCTGCAGCGGCTGCCACTAGGTCCACTATCTTCCATTTTAGCCCTCCAAATTCCACCTGATGATATCATATATGGTGGAAAACTTCCATGACTTAATATGAACCTAGTTACTCCTTTCTGGTTTTTTAAGACTAAGAAGACATCACTAGAATATTGAATATTGCTACTAAGCATTGCCTGCTAAACTGGAAAGAAGCTTGGTAAGAGCATGTGAACTACTTTCTTTCTTTGCTTCTTGAGATGGTCATCTTCTGCTGGCCAAAACCTACACACACACACACACACACACACACACACACACACACACACACATTCATAAAGCCAATGAGAACCATTACCTTGTTTCCCAAAACTGGGGCCCTTGTTATATCGAGAAGAAATCTATCAAGTACTCACATATGCATGCTTCATCTGCATCTTTTACTAGGTGTAAAAAGAATTTCTAGTGGGGTTACATAGGCATGGCAACAGAGCTTATTTGTCTGAGTAATGGAGAGAGCATGGCCAGGGACTATGCAGGATAGAAACCTTTTCTCCAAAGAGCACTTGAAAAGCTCTTATCATTTGGAGTGATGATCATGCAGACCATTGAGAAAGAGGCAGGCAAGGAAAGATAAACAGAAGGAACACAGACACAGGCCACAGACCACAGAGAGAGAGAGAGAGAGTACAGGCATGGGCCTTTAACTTTGAGATGTTTGCTATTCTGCTTTCCCGTCGGGGAATGTTGTTTGACTTGTAAAGAATTTGGGATCAGATACTATAATGCTGGCATTACAGGAGTGTGTCAGCCTTAGTAGCAATTTGTACAGCAGATTTTAAAAAGTAATTATACTGAAGTATTTGAAATAACATGCATTTATGTAGATATATACTTCTGAAGCCCAGGCTTAATGGTTTCACTGAATCTGCTTTTTATTTCCTTCATGAAAGCTTGGGTTAAATCCCCTATTAGCCTTGAGAGCCTGTCACATTTCCGAACAAGCGAAGTAGGGTAGATAATGGATATGATGCCTAGGGTGGTTATGTAAGTAATGAAGACTCCCAGAGGAGATAGCAAGTACATTTTTACCTCATTTTTCACAACCTTTCATTCTACTTGTTTTTGGTCATGAGACTGTTCATTGTTTCATATTAATTTTTAGCCATTTTTCCATAATTTGATTTTTTCCCCTAAGATTATTTAAAACCACAGTCCTTGTTTTGTTTTTGTGTTATAATAAATGCTTTAAAAACTGAACAAAATATTTCCATTTTATCATGTTACATTTTTCCTTTGACATTAAACCATGCATTTAAATTTTCACTTTTAAATACTTTCTTTAATACTTGCATAAATTAGCACTTGACCTTAAATACAGCAACTTTAATTTGTCTCTGTTGAGCTTCACTTTTTTATAAAGCAGCTCTTCACCACATTTTTCCATAAATTGTACATAGCACAGTGGATTGGAAAATTTCAATATCCAGTTTGAACACCAGCAGTGGACTGTGACAGTGCCGGAACACTCAAGGAAGTTGTTTATGTGTCCCCTATGAGATGACATGAAGTGGCTAAGCTCACATAAGAACCAAAGCTCCCTAGGAGTCTTTGAACACTTTTGTTTGATTTACGAGGGGAAATCTTGAGTTTACTGCACCATGCTTAAATCCTGAAGCTGCCGGAATTCATTTGTTGGAAAACTATCTGTGAGGCGCTTCAAATAAATATAAGGCTTTGTCCCGAGTGGAGAAAATGCCAGGGAACTCACAGACTGTGGATACGCCTTGGAGTGAGACCCAGATAATGCTGAGGCGTCAATCAGGTCCTGGTGTCCCAGGGTGCTCTACTCATGGCAGGCCTTAAACATTCTTTCAGACATCATTTCCAAAACAACACAAACTGTTCTTAAACTGAGTGGGTGCATAGGAACAGTCCTTTAGGGTTCATTTCACAGTCACATACTAAAGGGACTTCCAAACGGTTATCCAGATCTGACACTTAGAAGTAGAGGCTTTGCAGAAGGGCTTCGCGGGAGAGCAGGTCTGGAAACAAAATTGTTTCACGGTAAGAGGAATTTTCGGTGTTATCCCTTTAATTTTCACTCTGTGCCTACGTCCATCATCTATGGGAAAATGGGTTTCCGCTAGTCATCTTTACCTGAGAAAATATAGTCGAAATTGGCTTTCATTGTACTCATTATGTTCAATACCCATTTTGTGCCTTTGGTAAGAACTCTGGGGACCTGGATCTTTGGATGAGCATTTAGGTACTTTCTGGAATCTTAGATTTTTGGCAAGCCATAGCCACTAGTAAAAAGAATATTCCATCTGATGAAATGTGCATTTTAGGAAAGTGTGAGGAGGGCAGTGTCTCACAGATGCATATACATGTATGTATGCCTACACATACATATAAATAAATATATACATGTATTACAATCAATAATTACTACGGTCAATGGAGTACAAGGAAAATCACTTTACTTCTGTGGGACCACTTTTGAATATTCCCATTTTGAATCGATTAAAAAATAAAAATTCCTTTATTACTATTTATCCATAGGGCTCTTCAATAATCATAGCAATTTCTGACTGCAATCTCATATCTCAATAGAAAAATATGGCTAAATAATTTGCTTGAAAAAAATGCCACATAATAGTATACAGGAATGTGGGAGATTGTAATGAAGAGACGGGGAGATCAGAGAAGGAGTATTAAAGAGTGAGCGTTACGATACTATACATATAAAATTATCAAAGAACAAGCTCTACTATGAGGCTGTGTGTGCTATTTTGGGGAAAATGTGATGGGAAATTGGTTATTAATGAAAATTATATTAAAAAAAACTACTTCAAAAGAAATATAATAGAAAGCCCATCACCGTGCTTCTGTGTGGATATGTGATGTTCAGCATTCTACAATGGCATTAAAATGGCTTTTGTGGGAAATAAACAAAATGTTGCATTTCATATGGACATTGTCATGGAACTACTGAAGTTGCTAACACGTGTAGCTAAATTTCCCCCCCCCCCCGCTCTTATCAAATAGTGTTTGCTCTGAGCATTAGCATGTGTTCTCAGCACAGGGAAGCTTCACTCATAACAGAAGGTATCCAAAACCCCTTGGACCGTTTCCCAGATTAGTGGCCTCCAGTGAAATCTTTGGCCATAGACACACGAACTACTTCAATAGTAAAAAAAAAAAAAAAAAAATTCTTCCCTTCCCCCACCTTAGTGGCCCAAATACTAATTTATCCAAGAAATTGCCTGCTGGTGCTATAATCTCAAATCCCATTTCAACTAGCAGAAAGGCATTCGTGACTCCAAAGAGATAAAAGAACAGAGCTGCATCTTTTGAGACAGCTGATCACTGAGGCACAAATTGCTAAAGTAATTTAGAAGCATATTTTACAAATCACAACACAAAGAGGAACATCACTTACAGACGTTAATGAGTAAATAAGAACAAGTGGAATAATTTCCACCTGCAACAATTTCTGTAGGTCATTTGCTAAGTTTATGCAGCATCACTCTCAGAGGCTAAGCAAGCCATCTATAAAGTAATGCCCTTCCATTAAAAATTGTAAAATGGTAGTAACTACACTGTAAGAATAAATTCTCTTCATGTATCTAGGAAGATTGTTCAAAATATTAATCACCTCAGAATTAATTCAAAGTTAATCTTTTCTTTATGACAAAAACAAAGCTTCAGTTAAAATGGCTTTACTGAGCTTCATCCTCCTTGTTGCTTCCTTTCCATTTTTTCATTCCTAAATGTACTCAAGGTTATGACCCCACGTGTGTAACACATCATTTGTCACACAACTTTCTTGTGATAATCTTTTTTGTTCACCTAGCAATCACTCTCTCTATATACATAAATATAAATATATGTATGTTACAGACTGTTCCAAATCTTACAGCCTAAAAATGAAAGAATATAAGGTGATATATTTAAACAAACCTTTAAGATTTTTCTTACAAGAAGGAACAGGAGGATTTTGTACTTTATTTTAGTGTTGGTATGTGTTTTCTTAATTTCTCTTGAGGCATATTTTGACAAGTTATGCCATATATTTAAAGATGTGTTTTAAATTAACATATATAGACTGATTTCTATTGTTAAACTTGAAAACTTTGTGCACACATCCAGGTGAGGCAAAGGCTTTTTTTTTTTTTTAACAAATACTCTTTTTTTTTTAGATTTATTTATTATTTATACAACATTCTGCCTGCACAGCAGATTTTACTATAGATGGTTAGTAAAACCATGTGGATGCCGGGAATTGAACTCAGGACCTTTGGAAGAGCAACCAGAGCTCTTAACCTCTGAGCCATCTCTCCAGCCCGAGGCAAAGGCTTTTGAAGGGCTTGTCTCTTAATAACATGAACAAGGTTTTTTAGAGATGGTAGATAGCTTGTTGATGACACAATTAAAATATGACATAAAGTTTAGCTCAGTGCACATGACATTATCTGTTATCCAGGTTTTACTTGTTTATTTTTAAAGGGGGCACAACTGTGTTTGTGTGGAAATAATTTTCCTTCAGTCCTTGAATAATTTCCAAGAAAGATGACAACTGCAGATATTTCTTTGCTGGTGTTAAATGTTCAGGTGTTTTCAGAGTCAATGAAAGTGTTTTAAAGATGCTGACAACACACAAGGGAATGAAAGAAGAAAAGGCAAATTCTTCTGAAGTACCAAACGGTGTGCTGCTCTAGATTAATAACACCAACGTCCTGAAATTGTTCTGACTCTTTCATCTGTAGTGCATAGTGCTTCCCATGGAGCCCTAAACTGAGCACTCACTGTGATTACTAACCTTTCTCAACATGACTGGACTTAGAATTACCCAGGAGACACACATTTGAGCCTGTTTTTGATGTCTTTCAGAGATTCCTATTGGGTAAGGAAGAACAATAATATGAACAGAATATTAGGCTGAGATTCTGGGCTACGTAAAGAGGGAAAAAAGAGAAAAGTAAACTGAGTACCAGCCTTCTTCACTGCAGTGTGCCAAGATCAACTCATATTTAAGTTGCCCTTGTTGGGCCACAATATCAAGAAAAGTAACTAGTAAACTATTTTAGATATTTCTTTACCATTTAATTAATGGCAACTTTTCCATCAGTCCTGCCTACCTACATTAAAAATATTTCCCTTTTACCAAACACTCCATTGTTGGTGGGAGTGTAAACTTGTACAACCACTTTGGAGATAAGCCTTTAAGTTTCTCAGAAAACTGGCTAATAGTTCTACCTCAAGGCCCAGCTCTACCATTTTGGGCATATGCCCGAAATATGCTGCACCATACCACAAGCACACTTGTTCATGTGCTCATAGAAGCTCTATTCAGAATAGCCAGGGACTGGAAACAACTCAGATGTCCCTCCACTAGGAACGGATAAAGAAAATTTGGTACATTTACACATGGAATTGTAACAAAGGGAAAAAAAGAAATCGAAAACAAAGAAATCATGAATTTGTAGGCAAATAGATGGAACTAGAAAAGCTTATCCCGATTAGGTACCCTAGACCCAGAAAGACACCCATGGCAAGTATTCACTTATAAATGGATATTAGCTATATAGTTCAGGAAACCATAATACAATTCACAGACCCAAAGAAGCTAAGTAACGAGGAAGGAGGACGCTTGAATCCCGCGCAGAAGGGGAAACAGAATAGACATAGGAAGTGGATATAGTGAGAGAACGGGGTGGGAGAAGGCGTGGGGAGGAAAACGCGGGTGGAGATCAGATGTGGGGAGAGTGGGAGGTGAGAGGGCTGAGGGAGAGAAGAGACACCGAGGGGGCATCTCGGGGAGTCAGCTGGCGGCCTGTGGAGGATATGGCTCCTGGGAGGATATGGAGGTCCCTCTATCTGAGACACCTAGCAGCAGGGGACATGGAGTGTGAAGTGGCTAAGCCCCTAGGAAGGGCTTCCAGTGGAGGGAGGGGGACACCAACCCACCCAGAAAACCTTCCACGCATAATGTACCTTACCTTCAAGAAACGCTGGGGTAAATGTGAAACAGAGAGTGAGGGAAGGGCCGACCAATGACTGCCCTGAAGAGAGACCTACCCCGTAGGAGCCAGCCAACCCCTGACTGGATCCTAGCATAACTGTCCTGTGAGAAACTCCACGCAGCAGCAGAAACAGATGCTGAGACCCATAGCCAAACTTTGGGCAGAGTTTGGGGAGTCTTGGGGAAGGGTAGGGAGAAGGATAGGAGGACCTGGAGTGTTCAAGAACTTCATAAAAAGACCAACCGGGTCAACCAACCTAGTCTCATGGGGGCTTAGAAACTGAAGCACCGAAGAGCATACATGGGCTGCGCTTAGGCTCCCAGCACACACAGAACTGACAGGCAGGTTGGTCTTCATGTGGGTCCCCTAATAAATGGAGTAGGGTTGTGTTTGACACGGACTCAGTTGCCTACTTTTAGATCACTTGCCCTGGGTAGGGCTGCCTTGTCTGGACTCAGCGGAAGAGGAAGCACTGAGGCCGGATGCCACTGCGTGTGCCGGGGGGCAGGTTTGTAAGTTGTCGGGGAGCTCCCTTTTTCTGAGGAGAAGGGGAGGGAGGAATAGGAAAGACTGTGGGAGGGGGATAGTTTGGGATGTAATGTGACTAAATTAATTTCATTAATAAAAAAAGATCATTAATGGCAAAAATATCCTCCTTTTACAAATGTATCTTAGCTACATTGCCTACGTTTTTACATTAAATTAACGCCTGGTAACATGCTATTTATTTATTCCCTTTATTGTATATGATGGCACCAAAAAGAAAATTTCCTAAATACAGAGATTTTTTTTTCTCTTTACAAACATTTCACACAAAGGAACATTCAAGAAAATAGTTCTTGAAAAAAAGAATGGTGACATCACAATATAACTATTTAGATGTCTTTAGAGCTCAGTGAAAGTTTTAAATAATCACTACCAAAGTTAAATTGGGCTCCAATGATGGAATGTCCAGCCAATGTGCTCTGCTCTCTAGCCGCTGTCTGCCTCCCTTTACCTTTGCTGTATCATTATCCCACCCTTTAAATGCAACATTTTATAAATGTCTTGAGATAATTTTGGTGAATTAAACATTTTTATCCCATGGAATATTATCTAGAAAGTGCCTTGAAGTATAAGAAAGTTGGATTTTTTTCATTCCTCCTTCCCCCACCTCTTACTTCAAGGACTGACTTTAATATTTGTGATTTGGGCATATTAAGACAGCAATATGCTACCACTGAAACTTATTTCTTGTAAAGTGCAGGCCGTTCTTTGATGTGAAAATGAAAACAACAACACCACCAAAACAAAACAAAACAAAAAACCCCACAAGGATACAATTCCCCGCTCTGAAACAATAATTCCAGTTATAATCAAATTTCATCCCTCTGGCTTGCTCTATGTCTTTCTCTACTTGCCTTTTTCAAATGGATGAAAGTCTGTGGAAGAGTAATGACCATATGAGAATTCACACTTGAATTACTGCAAACTAGCTTATAAAACAATTTAAATATATCGTTTCAAGAGTTCCACCAGGGAATGAGGACTGTATTACATAAGAATATGTGGACTGGGGATCTAAATCAGTCTCATGGCCTTTACCTAGCATGTAAAATTCACATATGTATGTAATTTAAGAAATTTTCTTTGTTTTTTCTTCCAAACAGGATATGGCAAAACACTGTCCTGTCTGGGGTGGTGTTGGTGTTTTTTTTTTCTTCTTCAGAGGGTCAACGTCTCTGATTCATGTTCTCCTCTCCCTTGATTGTGAAGATATGGGAGAGCAGATCAATATTGTTTCTTTTAACAGAATCAAACAAGAAAGGAGGAAGGTAAGTAAGATTTATGGAGTGCAAAGTATGTGGCAGGCACTCTGCGATGCCTTTGTTCTTCACATTCAATCCTCACCATTACCCTGGGTGGTGAGTATTATGAGTCCTATTTTATGGATGAGGAAATCAAGGCTCAGGGAAGTTAAAAAAAATCACTTTCCTGGGGCCATAAAGCTAGTTAGTAAGAGAGCTGAACCCAGGAACTCGTGTTCTTTGTAGTATGTCAAATCCTGTGTCTAAGGTAATGTAGGAAAAAGGTGTTTGTAGGATACCTTCTGGTTTCTCCTCAGAGGTATTTTTCAAAATTGTGCTTGGAAATTGAAGTCAGTGTAGGATGTAGTACTGATTGCTGAGCAGAAAATATTATCCCCACATACAAAAGTTTTATTGTAACCATAGCTAAAACAGTAAAATGAAACAGATGGAGTTGATATTCACAATATGCTTCACCTGACACATCAAAATCATCATTCCAACATGTAATCAATGTAAAAAAAATCCAGTGATCGATTTTAAACCTTTTTAAATATTTTTAATTCTTCGAAACTTAGTACAATCAATACATTTACAGTTCGTTTCAATCCAGAGTGGCCATGTTGTAAATTCTCAGTAGCTGGATGTAGCTAGCAGATGTTCTACTGAGCATCACAGGCATAACCCTGGCCACGGTAGGCCTGTCTCTTCCTTGCTTCTTTCCCTGTACATCAGGCTTCCATGGAGAGTCATCCTGCGTATTTATTTACTCACAGAAGTAAGTCTGGTTTCAGGCAGGAAATTTCCCATTCAGATGGGATAAGAAAATAATTTATCTTCTGGTTTTCCAATCCCTCAGCTTTTGTGGCACTAAATTTCTCTGGAGAACATCACTCTTTGTTGCCTCAAAGCACTTCTCTGGAGTTCACTACACTCAGGCCTACTTGGTTCTGCTTTGGTGCGGCCCAGCGCTTGGAGGCTACTCAGATTGTTTCTGCCTTTTTATCCAAATTTTAATGTATCTCTTTCTTTATGTTGTTTGTTTGTCTTCTACTGGGGAAAGAATTAATAAACCTTCTCTCTTACCTAGTCACTGGAAAACCTACAAATAACTCCCTCCAGCCTTCACTGTAGAGTCACAATGTAGAATGATGTGCTCTACTGTCACAGTTCATTTTGACATTATCATTTTTAAAAATGGGACAAGGAAAGGAAACACACACACACACACACACACACACACACACACACACACAAAAGCACCTCTTACCTAAACTGACCAAAAAAGAATCAGGAGGTGGCCAAGTAGGTTATATTTTATCTATCCAATTAAGTAAATTGAAAGAGTTAATACAAGAAAAATTCACAAAGATCATTTGGTGGAATTACAGTTCCTTCAAAATAAAACAAACAATGGCCCTTCTGCTGAATTCTGTGATTTCTCACTGTCAGTTTGACTACTATCAGCAATGCTACCACTCAAGAAATGTGACCATAAATTCTAAGTAGACCATGATATTTGTCAGATTCTTATTCAGACACAATATATGAGCCACTTGTTATAAACCTCAGAGCAAAGAAATACAAATTACGAGAGTATTTATGGACTCCATTGTACTATTTACTCATTTTCAGACTTCTTCAGTACAACGTGTGCTTTTGCAAATTAAACAAAGGCCACTTTTCACATAAATTTGAAAGGGCAATTAAACAAATTTGCTGTTGATTTCCTCTTCTTCTGTTAGGTATGTCTATTTTTAATTCTACTTACTGTCCTTTTAAGTTCAAGCACACTTTCTTCTCTGTGAGTCCTGGGAGACCCGAGGTTGTCATTCTCATTATTGCAAACAGACATATGCATTGTGAATGTGCATTAAATATGGTTCGCTGGGGGCTACTGTTTGTAGCCTGTGATTTTATTTCCAATGTTCTTTTGGCTGCACTCTGAAACTGAAGGTGCTTTCCAAAGTCAATTTAGAAAGAATTACATTGCTATTTCTTAGGATTGTGGACTAATCCCTGAGTTTTGAGGCAAGTTCAGAATAACTATGTAAATCTCCTGTATTTCCATCATTTAACTATGGTCTCTTAATTTATACATGGGTAAGGTTGAAGTGGATGCTACCACAATTCCTTCACCTATGCAATAGCCACAGGGAGCTTTCTAAAAAGGGAACACTAACAGCACGAGAATGTTTGTATGAACACAATGACACTCTTCAGTTTCCATGGCATCACTATTTTCAGACCTTTACTTTTCCCAATTATCTTCCAATACTAATGTCTTGTTAACTGTTAGTGGAATCTAGGATAATGTCATCAACTAAAGCCTCTCTGATCACATTCATGGTTGGCGTGGTCAGCTAATCCAGCAAAAAAGCTGAAGCAAGTAGATATACATCTGTAGTTCTCTTCCTCACAATGGAGTCACAGATTTCAGGGTGTAACAGGGTTTTTGCTCTACTCACTCGGCCACTCTGGTGATGGCTTGAACATCTAGAGCTTTTGCCCCAGTAGAGGCCTTGCTGGGACTTAGCCAAGACAGGATCACTTCAACCACTCTATCCAGGAATCAGCTCCAACTGTCAGTAGTCTCCATAGCTGTCCTTCATGCTGGTGCAACACTGGGAACCTTAAGAACTTGAACATTCAATTAAACAAACAAACAAACAAACAAACAAAAACTAATGGGGAACACTTCTTGGATCAAGGCCCTTTTATTAATTGTCTACATTTGTTGTTGTTGCCTTTTGCTTTTATAACGTTTATGTGTTCTATTATACCTTGTTTTGATGGTTGGTTATGTGTGTGGGTGTGGGTGTGCAGATGGAGGTACTTGCGTGTATGCATGTGCATGTGTGTTTGTGTGTGTGTATGTGTGTCTGTGTCTTTTTAATGCTTGTTTACATATATGTTTTTGGTTGTGCCATTTTCACTAAAATTTTTGTAGCTCAGTATTTCTATTCTTTTTTTTATATAACTGCGTACAAGTTTATATATCAATTGAGTTTTAAAGGTCCTACATTTCCTTTACACAAAAAATTCTACATTTTTACAGCTGTAATAATGCTCTCTTTATTCTAAGACTTCTCAAACACGGTGAAACCCATTCTCTTGCTTTTTCTATTCCTTTCTTATTTATCTCCTTAAATACCAATATTAACCTTAAAACAACCTAGAAAAGCTCTTTTAACTAGTACTTCACTACCAACTCTCTGAAACAAAAGCATAACTCAGAAGTGTCTTTATCAGGCAAAATCAAGTCTAATGATACCACAGTGTTTCCCCCATAAATGACTCTGGAAACAAAATCTGAAATCAAAAGTCCCTGTGGGAGGCCTAAGACAAAACAAAACAAAACAAAAAGATTTGGAACAGTGAGGACTTCAATTGGAAGGTACACCAATGCCAACAGATGTGCAAAATGTGAAAAACAAAACAAAACAAAACACAAAGCCCATGCCACAACTATACAACATTATCCATGCCATACTCATTCCCTTCCAACTTCTTATCAGCCTTCTTAGAATACTAGCTGAAATCACAGATACCCTCAATTGGTCCAACCAGAGTGTTCACAGGGAAGACGAAGGAACAGAGATAAAATCAAAAGTAGTAGCTACAGTATCAAATAAAATTATAACATCAAACTCCTCAAGTATAGAAACTCTCACAGACATTCAAACATATGAGGGATTTAGGTAAAAGCAGAAACTCTAAAAATACAAGGTAAAGAAACAATAGTAAAAGTTGTATCAGAGCAAATCAAAGTACATTTAAAAGCAACAATATGTAAATAACCTCTGACCTTCATCATTAACCCTAAGAGTTGGTAAACAATGCCATAATAAAGTTGAAATTCTAAAATAAGTAACTGTGAATAAACAAGGCCATACACAGAAAAGATATATTTCAAAATTGATGGAGAAATCAGAATATTTTAAAACAAATATGAATTGAGCCAAATAATTGCACTAAGCTAGCACTGTAAAACATTAAAGGGATTTATACAAGGAAGAAGAGCAAAGACACCCTCCTCCTCGAGAACACTTGGAATGATATTCACCATGAAAAAGAAAACGAAAACAGATAAACCAACAAGGCATGAAAGTCCTCGCTGGTCCTGATACAGAGCATCCAAACTAAACATAAGCAAAGAAAGTTCAATGTTAAAATAAACCATAGATTAGGTAACAGGTCTCTAAAGACTATTCCTTCCAATATATAGGAAATAAAGATTGTTTTCAGAGACACATGGACCTTTCTCCAAAATTAATCAGATCATATGTTACAAAATAAGAATTAGCAAATAAAAAATTGAGGTAAATCATTGTATCCTATCTGACCACAATGAAAGGAAAGTAAAAAGTCAACAGTAAGAGGAACTATAAAAACCACTTAGAGAGTGCAAAGTTAACAAGATCATAGATGAAATAAGAGAGGACATTTAAAAATTCCCAGTCAAGTGAAAATGAGAATACAACTTCCCAGAACCAGTGGGACACAGCCAAACATCAGTCCTATGAGGAGGATTTGCAGTCATAAATGTCATATTGAAAAACTAGAAAGATCCCAAATAACCTAATGATTCACACAGGGATTATAAAGAAACAACACAAAACCAATAAACCCAATAGATGAAAAGAAGTAATGCCAATTAAGGGAAACAGTAATGAGACAGAGACTAAAAAGCAATACACAAAATAAAACTTAGAGACAAAAATGAGTGTTGTTACAACAGACTCTAGTGAAATCCAGTATACCAGTAGAGAATACTTGGACAACATACTTGAAAATGTTAGAAAAATATGTATCCTTGATATCTTAATATGTTTCATGGATGTACTCAATTTAAAAACTTGAATTCGGACAACTGTTTCTCTCTTACATAAGACAGATGATAGACAGATGCACTGAGAGATCTATAAATATATACATATGTATTTAAAGTGGTGGATGTCGCAGTAGCATGAAAAACTATGTACCATGATTCATCATAGTATTCAACAATGTTAATATGTATCTGCAGAAAAACTAAATTAGATCTATTTTATTCACTTGAGCAAAATCAACACAAAGTGGATTAAAAAACCTCGTCTAAAACCAGAAAGGCTGAAATTTCTAGAGGAAGACAAGGACTTCCCCACCCCCCCCCCCCAAGGGAGGAGCAGCCTTGCCAGGCCACAAATGAGGACATTGTAGCCAGTCCTGAAGAGACCTGATAAGCTAAGGTCGGATGGAAGGGGAAGAGGACCTCCCCTATCAGTGGGCAGGGAGGAGGTGAGGGTGGGTAGAAATGGAAGGAAATAAGGGAGGGGGTTACAGCTGGAATACAAACTAAATAACTGTAATGAATATAAAAATAAAAATTTAATTAAAAAAGAAATGGGTACATGCAAGAATTATCTAAACAGAACTCCCATAGTACAGGAACTAGCCCCAATAATCAACAGATGGACTTATGCACAACTAGGCCATTTCTCCACTATGAAAGAAACTAACAACAGAGGAAAATCATACAGGATGGGAGAAAATCTTTACCAGCTACGCTTTAGACAGGGAATTAATACACAGAATGTTTCCAGACCTAAAAAAAATTAAATATAAAGAAAGAAAAAATAAACCTGTCAATCAAAAAAAGAAAAATGAACAGACAGTTTTCAAAAGAAACACGAATAGCGAGTGACTATTTTAAATTGTCCTCAACATCACCAGTCAATAAAGAAATGCAAATTAAAATTAGCTTACGGTATAACCTCACCCCAGTCAGAATGCATATCATCAAAATATCTACCACCACATTTTACTGAAGAGTCAGGGTCTATTCTTTTTTCACTAACATGTGAATATAGACTAATTATCATAGAAATCCGAGTATCTCAAAAACTAGAATAAAATTATTATATGACTGAACTAGAGCTAGCCTGAGCATATACCAGGGGGATCCACATCTTACCACAGGCATACCTACTATCCATGTTCATGGCTGCTATATTCACGGTAGCTAGGAAAGAAATGGTGACAGCCTAGATGTCTACCAGCAGGTGAACTGATAATGACAATGTGATACATATACAAAATGGAAATATCCATCAGTAAACAAAAGTAAAATTATGAAATTCATCGTGAATGAAAGGACCTGGATAGTGACCCAAACTCAGGAACAGGAAAACCACTTGTCTTTTCTCATATTCAGATCCTAACTTGGTAAGGGTGTGTGTGTGTATGAGTGTGTGTAGTGTACAGTCCAAAAGTTTAGAAATGATAGAAAGAGAGGGTGAAAGGAGATACTAGGAAGGAGGAAGGATGTGAGGGCAAAAGGACACATGTTAAATGAAAGAGAAAGAGACATGGTGGAGGAAAGCTACAGCGGCATGGGGTAAGGAAACGAGGGGATGGATTCTAGTAAACAGATACTGCGTTTGAAAAAGCCACAACACTAATGCTTTGTATGTTAATTAAATACATGAAATACAAATAAACAAAATCTTTCTTAAAGGTTGTGATTAACCCAGCCTTAAGTATTGGCACAATGGCTGAGCATGGTGGTGCGCATCTTTAATCCCAGCACTCAGGGAGGCAGAGGCAGGCGGATCACTGTGAGGCCAGCCTCATCTACAGAGAGTCCAGAACAGCCAAGGCTACACAGAGAAACTCTGTCTTGCCTCCTCCCCCTGAAACCTGGGTATAATAGGTAGAAATCCAGTTATCACATGTAACTTTGAATTTGGAAACACTAACAATGACAAAGCAGGACATACGAGCCTTGGAAATCTGAAGTTGCCATAAGAGACATTTCTTTTATGTGAAGGAAAAATAACCATTGTAATTAAGTCATTTAGATTTTATTTTCTTGTTAATGAAATAAAAACTAAGCCTAACTGGTATGTATACTGTCAAGTGTCTACTTGATTCTTGAGGTGTGAAAGTTTATGGAGACATATATGCTTGTCCCAAGTTTCCCAGGAAGATAGTCAATCAGTGTTTCAACAGCCATAATTTCCTTCATGTGGGATTTTTTAGTGCACACTGCTTATTACATTTTAAATATATAGATTGATCAACGGAATTAATCTGTTTTATTTACTTATTGGTTTGTTCATCTATTTATTTCTTTAGTGTGTTGCTGTTGAAATGTACAGGTATATTTTGGATATTCTGTTAATCTGTTAAGTCTTCTGACTGATTATCAGGTGCCTGTGCCATATGTGTGTGTGTGTGTGTGTGTGTGTGTGTATGTATGTATGTATGAATATAATTCCCTTAATACACCTATGTGATTGATTGACTTATAGTTACAAAGGAAACTCATAGTTTACACAAAATATGTGTATAGTTGCTTTACTTTACTAATATAATATTTGATTTTAAAACAGTAGCATTTTGTTTCTAAAATATCTAGGAAGGTGACTGGCTGAATTTATTTATTTATTGTCTACATTCTTAAAATCCAAACATTGTTGTGCAAGCCTTATGCTGTCAGATGTTGGAGTTCCTCAGACATTGTGAAATGGGGATGACGTACATTAAGCCAAAGCAACTAGTGAATTTATGCATTGAGTTACCAACGATGTCCAGGTCTTCGCAAAATTAAAGGACACACACAGAGACGACTTCTTATGGCTTTTAAAGCATTTGGTGAAAATAAAAAGCTGTTTGAACTGTTTAGTTAACATTGTTCAGGTAGAGATACAGTCATCCAAACTTTCATGCTTAGAAAAATATATGTTGTCTAAAAGAACCCGAGGTCACTGAAGATCCTGCTTTTCCTTCTCTAGCCAATGTTCCTTCTGTCAACCCACAGAACAGGCCACTATCCTGAATTTGGTATGCTTTATTTGCTTGAAAATTGTTATTGCTCTGTGTGGCTCATAGTTTTCACAGGGTCACTTCAATTAGAAGTTAAGTTTAAAATTCCAAGTGAAAAAAGAAGATCAGCCTGAAGCATTCTGAGAAAAGAACTAAGTACAAGCCATCGCACACCATGGGCAGATTGCCAGCTGCTGTGCCTTTGCTTTCTCAGTGTCGTGACTGAATTTTATGTATTAGGCAGATATAATTAGGCTAATGATAGGGATATATATATATATATATATATATATATATGCATTGCTGAATCTATTCATTTATTTGAATTAAGTGAGATATCACGCATTTATGCAAACACTTTGTCCAATTAATATGTAAAATTATTTACGTTAAAATACACATGGGTTTCACCTGTCTTTCATTTCCTTTTCATTTTAAAAATGTATTTTGTGCTTGGCTACTATGAGATCGGTCACAAAAGAAAAATAACTGTACAAACAAATGTGACAGGTGACTTTATTAGAAAATTGTATGCTTGACATCATTCACCATTTAATTTTTAGACAAAGGCATGTATAAATATTCCTTAAAGAAGGAATTGTCTACTATTTAGTAAAACTTCCCTATTCCTTCAAAGCGGATCCTAGCACACTTAATGTTGACATGGGGTACATTCTCATAGAGCAGGATAGGAAAACAGGTCCTGCTTTCATAACAGCACACCTAAAGTGAGAAAGCATGGCATAGATTTTTTTCTCCAATAGATTTGTTTGCTTTTAGGTAAGAGCCCAGTTATCATGGTGATTCTGTAATAGGAACATGGTTAATTTGTTTAGAATGGTGTAAACAGTTAATTTGTTTACAGTGGTGTAAATATGTGACTAGTTTTTTTTTTTTCCATTGTCACTTAAAAAAACAAAGATTGTAGTGGCTTCTTTATGCACAGATTTCTCACAGATTTGTGCTTAGGTTGTGCACAGAAAGATCCCAAGAATCGCATAATGGCCACAGACAGATTCAAGAGAATCTCTCAGATTTCTATAGAAATAGGCCAAGAACCAAATATGTATGTGTACCATTTCTAAGAAACTGGCCCTAATTTTGTGAGTGTTTTAAAAGTCCAGTTCAAAAACAGATACTCATTTTAATCCTCAAGGCTGTGCCAGTCATTGTGCTAAGCACTGGCGAGAGAGAAACATGAGAGACTGTTGCTGCCTTCAAGTCGAAAGAGAAACCAGCTATAATTAATATGATAGGAAGACTGTAGCAGAAGGCATCAAATGCTGCTGGAACATTAAATGAAAGGGTGTAACTGAGCTCCAAACTTTAACTCAAATAGAATATCTGACAATCTCCCCAAATACTTATCTCTTTAAATTATGAATACATCTCTCAAAGTCACTAAGAAATATGAAGTTCAAATGTTAAGGACCATGCATGGAGATAACCTAGAACCCCTGCTTAGATGTAGCCCATGGCAGATCAGTATCCAAGTGGGTACACTAGTAAGGGGAACAGGGGCTGTCTCTGACATGAACTCAGTGACTGGCTATTTGATCACCTCCCCCTGATAGGGGAGCAGCCTTACCAGGCCACAGAGGAGGACAATGCAGCCAGTCCTGAGGAAGACCTGATAGGCTAGGGTCAGATAGAAGGGGAGGAGGTCCTTCCCTATTAGTGAACTAGAGGAGGGGCATAGGGGATGAAGAGGAAGGGAGGATGGGATTGGGAGGAGATGAGGAAGAGGGCCATAGCCGGGATACAAAGTGAATAAACTGTGATTAATATAAAAATAAAAATTTAATAAAAAAATGTTTGTACACACAGGAACACATACACACGGGGGCGGGGGAGAAAACAAGAGAGAGAGAGAGAGAGAGAGAGAGAGAGGCATTTAGAAATCCATTTCTTAAATATTGGAATGCCATTTGCTAGACACTGAAATGAAACTAAGTCCTTTGTTCAACGTTGACAAAGTATATAAGCCAATAGGAACAACAAGTGTGATGCTGCATAAATTGCTTCAGAGAAATTCAACATAACCACCTACTGTTCTTATCATCACAGAATTGTCTTGCTAAGAAAGACTGGAGGGCACCAACTGACCCAGAGGAATGCTGACTTATCCCATGACTTGTTCACAAGGTACTGCGTTTACTAAGCTTCGTGCTCCTACTGTGGAAGCCACATGAGAAAAAAATGGTAATCAATTTCATATTAGTTTTAAACCTAAGCAAGTGCCACATGCCTTCTCATAAGAAAAAATTAAGACTATCTATGAAAGGTGTACTCCCCAATGTATAAATTATATTGTAAAGACAAATTCCTCTAATTATTTTTACCCAAGAATGTTGAGTTCAATGTCAGTGATATTTATAAGAATTATAGATCGTGTTTTCTTTAATTACTAAAAACCACAGGCATACCTTTAAAAGCAAAAATTTCCCTGATATTTAAACACAACTAGTAATGAATAAAAAAGCAGCTAAGAATTCAAAATTAGAGTAGTGACTCCCTTGTGGCCTGAGTCTTGGTGGAAGCATGGCCTTGAGCTCATTGAATTTATACTCACTGCCAAGTTGGTGACAGGCTGGAGGCCAATGTGTTTTCCCTCTGAAACCTCAATCATGGTTGAGAATCTTTTCTTTCTGCAATGTGAGAAGTCTGATTGACAGAACTTTGAATGAGGGACTGGAAATGAAGATCAGTTGGTAGATAAAATACTTGGCTAGTATGGAATCTTGATCTTCATTTCAGTACTACATAAAATAAACAAATGGTGCACACCTATAATCCCAGATTTAGGGATGTAGAGCTTGCAGGATTAGCTGTCCAAGGTCGACCTCTGCTACACAGTGATTGAGGTCATCTGGGCACATGTGAGACCCTCTCAAAAAAGCAGGCGACCAAGCATGAAAGAAAATGTGTTTGATGTAAATATAATTTAAAGATGAGATCAAAGTGGTATGATATCAGACCATCATATAAAAAGAGGGGAAAATACAGCAGGAGAACGAACTAGCAGGAATCAACAAACAGTGATAACTGTCGATATCAGTGGTCTCAATTTCCCAAGAAAAAAAGACACAAACATAATGAACATGAAAACAGGATCACTCCCTCTGCTGCACCACATAACATGAAGGACAGACATCAACTCAGGGTAAAAGAATGGACAAAAGCTACTCAGAGCAAGTGAACCTAAAAAAGCAAACCGGTGTATCTATAGTAATACCTGACAAAATGGACTTCAACCCAAAACTTATCAGATAGGGAAGGGCACAGCATACTCATCAAAGTAAAAGTCCACCAAGACAACATTGCAGTTCTTAACATCTGTACACCAATACAAGGGGAACAAATTTCATAAAAACCACACTACAGCTCATCACATATTGCTACCCACTGGTAGTAGGAAGCTTTAATACCCGACTCTCACCAACTGACAAGTCGTCCAGTCGAAAACCAAACAGAGAAATGTTGGAGCTAACTGATGTCAAAAGTTATATCTGCAGAGCATTTTGTGCAAGCATTAAAGTCATACCTTCCTCTCAACATGTCATCAACTTCTCTAAATTTGACCACATATTCGGACACAAAGCAAGTATCAACAGATACAAGAAAATCAAATCACACCCCACATACTATCAGACAACCATGGATTGAAGTTGGACATCAACAACAGAATATCTACAAACTACTGAATGAAAAATGAGTCAAGACAGAAAAAAAAGAGATAAAAGACTTTCTAGAATTTAAAGAAAATAAATACACAACATGCCCAAACTTATGAGATACAATGAAAGCAGTTCTAAGAGGCAAGCTCAGAGCATTGCATGCCTATATAAATGGAAAAGATCTCAAACTAGTAACTTAACCTCACACCTGAAAGCTCTCGGGGAAAAAAAAGATATTACAACCAAAACGAGTAAGTGGTGAAAAATAATTAAACTCTTGAATTAAATCAATGAAAAAGAAAAACAAAAATTACAATACAAGTAATCATTGAGTCAAAGAGCTTGTTCTTTAAGAAAAATAAGATTGAAAAACCCTTAGCCAAACTGAATAAAAGGCAAAGAAAAAAGATTCAAATTAACAAAATCAGAGATGAAAATGAGGGGACACAATAACAGACACTGAGGAAATCCAGAGAATCATAAGAACACTTTAAAAACCTGTATTCCACCAAATGAGAAAATTAAAAAGAAATGGATAATTTTCTCCATATATGCCACATAACAAAGTATTCACACAGGCAATTTAAACTGACATTAAACCCCTAGTGAAAAAGAAGCAGTGATTAAAAGCCTACAAACAAAAATCAATCAAACAAACCAACAAACCAGGGTGAGATAGTTTTAGTTCAAAATTCGACCAGACATTCATAGAAGAGTTAATGTTAATACTCCTCAAATTATTCCACAAAGCAGAAATAGTATTACCATTGCTCAATTCTTTTTATGAGGCCACAGCTACTCTGATACCCAAACCATCTAAAAATCCAACAAAGAAACAGGATTGCAGACCAATTTGAACATAGGTGCAAAAAATTCTGAATAAAATACATACAGACTGACTCCAAGGACACATCAAAATATCATTCACCATAATCAAGTAAGCATCATCCCAGAGATGCAGAGATAGTTCAAAATACCTAAGTCATTAAATATAATCTACCACATTAAAAAAAATCTGAAGGACAAAAAAGCACACAGTCATCTCAGTAGAAACAGAAAAGGCCTTTGACAAAATCCAATACTCCTTTATGATCAATGTCCTACAGAGATTAGGGATATAGACAGCATACCTCAACATAATAAAAGCAGTTTGCAGCAAGTCTATAGCCAACATCAAGTTAAATGGAGAAAAACTCAAAGCAGTTCCACTGAAATTAGGAACAAGATGTCTTTGCCCACTCTTTCCATACTTACAGTTCTTGAAGTCTTGGCTAGAGCAGTAAGACAGCTGAAGAAGATCAAGGGCATACTAACTGTAAAGCTAGAAGTCAATGTACCTGTATTAGATGTGACAGTCTACATAGAGACCCAAATTTCTTCAACAGGGAAGCTACTGCAAGTGGCGAACACATTCAGCACTGTAGCTGGATACAATATTAACTCCTAAAATTTAGTAATCCTCCTATATACAAACGACAAAGGGACTGAGAAACAAGGGCATCAGTATAATTCACAATGGTCTTGAAAAAGTAATCTTGTGGGTAACTCTAATGAAGCCCGTGAAAGACTTGCATGATAGGGAAGAAACGGAAGATATCAGAAGATGGAAAGATCTCCCACGTTAATTGATCAGTAGGATTAACATAGTAAAAATGGCCATCTTACCGAAAGCAATCTACAGATTCAATGCAATCCCTCCCAAGGTTCTACATGGTTCTTCACAGACATTGAAAGGACAATTTCATACAGAAACAGAAACACACACACAAACATACAGTTAGCTTAAAATAAGCTTGAATATCAATGAACTGTCCTTCGCACTTCATTTTCCGTTTAAAATTTTTTAATTTTATTTATATATTTATTTATTACAATTTATTAATTTTGCATCCCCACTGCAACTTCCTCCCTCATCTCCTCCCAGTCCCACCCACCCTTCCTTTTCTCCCTCTATGCCCTTTCTCTAGTCGCCTGATAGAGAAGGCCCTCCTCCCTTTCTATCTGACCCTAGCATATCAGGTATCATCAAGGTTAGCTGCATCATCTTCTTCTGTGGCCTGGCAAGGCTGTAATCCCCAGGGGAAGGTGATCAGAGAGCCTGCCACTGAGTTCATGTCACAGAGAGCCACTGTACCCCTTACTAGGAAGCCCACTTGGAAACTGAACAACCGGTGGGCTTCCTTTGAACAGCGGTTCTAGGTACTCTCCATGCATTGTCCTTAGTTGGAGTATTGGTCTCTGCAGGACCCATGGGCCCATGTATTTTGGCTCTGTTGTTCTCCTTGTGGAATTCCTGCCCCCTCCAGGTCTTTCTATTTCCCTTTTTTTCCATAAGGATTTCGGAACTCAGCCCAAAGTTTGGCTATGAATCTTAGTATCTCCTTCGAATTTCAGTATCACCAGTAGACCCTGGTGGGTAGAGTCTTTCAGAGGTCCTCTGTGGAAGGCTCCTGTCCTGTTCCTTGTCTTCTCCTAGTTTTGATGTCTATCCTGTTTGCCTCCTCCTGAATGAGGATCAAGCATATTCCCTAGGGTTCTCCTTGTTGTTTAGCTTCTTTAGAGCTGTAGATTTTAGTATGTCTATCACACACTATAGGGCTAATATCCACTTGTAAGTGAGTATATATCCATTGTATCTTTCTGCTTCTGGGTTATCTCACTCAGGATGATCTCTTTTAGTTCCACACAATTTGCCCACAAATTTCAGGATTTCCTTGTTTTTAACTGCTGAGTAGTATTCCATTGAGTAAATGTACCACACTTTCTGTATCCATTCCTCTATTGATGGACATTTAGATTGTTTCCAGATTCTGTCAATTATGAATATAGCTGCTATGAACATGGTTGAACAAATGTCCTTATTGTCCTTATTGGGGCATCTTTTTGGGGTGAAGATTCTAAATAGGAAAAGTCCATTATATCATTAACAATATAACTATTCTCCCAATTTTCTTTTTATCAGGTATTAAGGTAATCTGCCTTCCTCATGGGTAGTCCCTTAGCCATAAAATTGGATAACTACACTGGATTCACTCTTATATTTCACGTAGCTTAGAATGTTATGTCTCAATCCAGGATAGAAATTTCATTCTTTTATTTAGGAGAAACAACATTTCTTGAAGGACATCCACAGAGCCCTGGCATTCAATGCTACTAGTAAGTCCCACCCTCAATTCTACAGATGTAGCTCTTAATCATTTAGAAAATGTGCTGACATTATGGAATTAATAAAACCATTTATTTTTACTATGAAACTCTAGAGATCTAACTCTACAGCTTTTAATCAGATGGGACTGGTGTCCGAACTCCAGTTTTATCCACACTCTCACATCTAGGCAAAGGCATTTACTTAAAAGAGTATAAGATCACCTCCCCCTGAGGAGGGAGCAGCCTTACCAAGCCACAGAAGAAGACAATGTAGCCGTTCCTGATGTGATCTGTTAGACTAAGATCAGAAGGAAGGAGAGGAGGACCTCCCCTGTCAGTGGACTTGGGGAGGGGCATGCATGCAGTAAGGGGAGGAAGGGTGGAGTCGGGAGGGGAGGAGGGAGGGGCTTATGGGGGATACAAAATGAATAAAGTGTAATTAATAATAATAATAATAAAAAGAAAAAAAAGTAAAAAAAAGAGTATAAGAAACTAAAACTCTTCTGGCATTCCTGGCCATGGAGTCAGTGACATTCCTGGAGCTGCAACTTTTGTGGTCCCTGCACTTACACTTACTAGCCAATCTGAAGATGTGACACTAACATGTCACTAGTTTATAGTCACAATGACTAAATCTAGCTTCTTGTTAGTTAGGCCATGGGCTATGTAAGTTAGTGTTCTCCTATACTAAGTGTGTCTCAGGGTTCTCAAAAGTGCATTGTAAAACTTTAAAATGTCTGAAATCAAAGTCTACTAGAGACAATCCATGGACAGACTCGTGGAATAATTGATTTACTTGGCTCCTCCTCTTCCCATTACACTTTGACCTCTGAGGCTGCACTTTGAGAGTGATGAACCTAGGATTCAAAATTGTCTAGGAAAGTGTGCTCAGCTTTGGCATGCATCCAAAAGAAGCAAAGACAAATAAAAATGAAGAAAACGAAAACTCACAATTGTGCGACCCTCAGAAAATCAGGTTGGCACAACCCAATAAATTCAAATGACTAGTGCCTCTGGTCCCTTAACTCTATAAAAAAATGATCATTATAAGTTAATAGAATTCTTTGACCTCTTAAATGATTTCAAGTAGTGCTAAACATGTAAAAGTTATTGATTATCAATTTTTACATTGACTGAAGTCAGGGCATAAAATGAAAGGGGCTTGTTTTTGGCAAGTCTAGTGACTCTGAGCATCCTTACAAATGCTTGGAAGATTCAGGAAAAACAGAAAATACCAACTGCAAAATATTATGTATTTCATTAGATGATACTTGCATTTCTTTTCTGGCTACCATTTTCTGGAACGTGTTTAAGAGATACCATCACCTTCCACTGGGACAGGTGACACGCTACTTCTCCCTTTTTATATTAAATGGTACTCTACAGTATGTATGCTTTCAAGCCCTTGAGTATCTTTCAGACACTTAGGTCTATCATGTGCGGCTTTGTTCCATTGTCCATTTTATTATGTACAAACTGTATTTGGGTCCATCCTGTAAGACCCAAAGGGCTTTTATCTGGAGGCTGACTTTTGACTCCGAATAAGGGCATAATATATTTTTATTTTTTCTCAGTTATGTAATGACCAGATTGTGCCTCATTATTATGAAGTCTATATCTGTGACACAACTAAATGCACTTGGTGTTTTATGTGTTCACATAGGTGTGTAGTGCACTTTTAATCTTCAAGAACCTTTCTCACATTACCTGATTAAAAGTTTCAAATTACTGTCACAATTCCAATTTTAGCATGCTTTAAAAGAACTCCACAAAAAGAAGAACGCTCATATTTCCACTTTTACCACTTCTTCTGCCCAATATTTGGAAGGATTCACATAATAAAACTGGTGATAAACCAGTAAATTTTTTTGAGATTAGGTATAAAGAGACTACATAATGATTCTTTCTTATGTCATAAGCTGAGCTGAATCTGCAGGATTTAACTTCATCTAATTCTGTAGAAATGAAAATAAATCCTCTGCTTTTACCAACAGGGTTGTTGAGCCAGCTAGGGTGGCTCACATCTCTAATCTCAGCATTTGGGAGACTAAGGCAGGAGTATCATGGGTTCGAGGCCATCCTGGGCTGAGGCACAAGACCTGTTTCCCACAAACAGACAAACAAAAGAAGAAAACAAAAATCTGGAAAAAATACATAGAGCTGTCCTTTCTTTAGTTTGAAAAACAAATATGGAAGATGAAGTTAAGGCTTCTGAAATGTATTGCAGTTTAGACAAACTTGTTAAGAGGAAAAAAAAAGGTATATTTTGAAATCACAAGGTTTACTCACAGATTCTTAAATATTGTGTATTCTCTCTCCCTGAGTTATAGACAGAGTCATAAAACAAGATGCTTGGATTCGCTTAAGTTACTGTTGTTGGCATATAGATGGTTTTATGAAGATTTAATTAATTTATTAACTGGGGTCATTTTAAAAATATTTATACTTGATTTAGAAATAAGTAAGAAGATAAATTTAAAATATATAAATATAAACTGGAAACAATCATATCTCCAGCGGTGGAAATAGTTTTAACCTTTAAAAGTTATAGATAAATATCTTTCTTCTGGGAATATTCAAAGTAATCAACTTCAAGGAACTATTTCTCTCGCATCGTCAGGATTTACCTTTTTTACTTGGTGGAAAATGATTGTCTCTTAGAGAATCTCAGTCATTTAAAGCTGAGAGCATGCTAGGAGTGAATAATGGAATAGACTTGTTAGCCAGTTCTCGTCCACCCAATGATCCATTGCACATGTTCACGTACTAAGCACCTCCACGAGACACTGTTGTCATTGAACAGAAGAAAGGACACAGAGTTAAGAGACTTGGATTTTCCGTTCTCTTTCTGCATTTAACTTTGTGTTTAACTTTAGTGTTCTATCTTCTTGTCCATAAAACAAAATTAATATTACCAACCTCACTGGGGTGTGAATATTACATAGCATAATGGTGTTCAAGTGCGTGGTGCAATATTTATTCATTCTTAATGTCTGTGGCAATAGTTAAGAATCAGACAGTAAAGAAATAGTTATTTCATCTTGCTAAAAGCTGAAAATAATATTTTAATTTTCAGTTTTATACAGTTTTTATCATGTCACATAATGTTTAATAATGATTATAAATGGAACCTTTATTTTAATCAAACAATATACTTATTCATAGCAGAGAAGTTATTGTGAATTTCTTTTATATATCCTCAAATATTTACGTTAGGCATGCGATAAATGTCAATAAATATTACTACACTCAGAAAATATGTAAATTAATATGAACAAGAGATAATATTAATGGGTTAGTTATTAGTTTTTAAAAGAGTAAAAACAGTTCAGTTTTTTGATGATACCTGTTTGTCTTTGGTTAGGTCCTTAAGTGTAGGCACAGATGCATTTTAAAAAGCACCCTCAGATATTTAATATGATTTAAAAGAGGGACACAAAAGAGTAATTAAAATGAACCATATAAAACAGACATGTTAGTTAGATTTACAGAGCAGCTGTTTTCTCAATCTTGTCCACAAATACTTTGAGACATTTCTTTAACTTCACCACTCATTACATGAACAAAAATTTACTCTTACAAGAAAAAGATGTTTTAAAAATATTTCCTGACACTCTGGATAGTTTTGATAACCCGATCAGGGTGGATGAAGACCCTTAAACCAAGAACTTAAATACTATTGTGCATAGTGAGTGAGAGTAGATTTCCAGATATTCCCAAATGGAGTCACCTGTTTATATCCATTTGACAAGGTTTGTCTCAACCACATAGAGCAATCAAGGACTTCCTGTCAAGCCATATGGTGAAAAATCTCAGGGTTTATCCTATTAGAAAACGCAGCAAAGTCTGACAAGGCACGACAAACAGGAAGAAAATCTTCTAGTTTCCATTCAGTTCACAATAAAAGATTTGCTAACTACTATTCTCAATTAAACTTTTCACCATTTTTACTTTTCTTTTATTTTTACATTTCTACTATTCTCAATTAAAGTTTTCACCATTTTGTAAGGTGTTGCAGTTACATAATTATCTCAATAACTGAAAACTGCCATCCCCAGCCTAGCTCTAGTTTTTCTTATGGGCTCTTTATAAATTTTGTTCTAGCACCTACAGTCAGGGTGGCTGATCTTATACTATTGGTCTGACCACAGTAAACAAATTCACTTGTGTATCTGGGAACAACAAAAATATTTGTAAAATGCAGAATTAACTGCATGCTAGAAGAAACTCATGCCACCTAGACCCTGCTCTTGCTCTCTCCAAAATCCAGCCCCTATAAAAGAAACCTGGGACTACGAAAGCCGTGGCTGTACATTTTCACCAGTTATTAAATAACTTGAACACTTCTTTAGTCCATCAGGTATTTCTTCACTGAATGGCACCTATGTAGCTGTGATGTGTAGTCTTTATTTTAAAGAACTGTAAAATGTCAGAACGATTAGCATCATGCTATAATAGCCGCCTGAAGCCACTATGATCCTCAAATTTCAGAGTTCTTAGGTGACAGTCTTCAACCCAGGAGATGTAATAATGACATCCATATCATACTTCCCATCAAAGATCTATAATTGATAAGCTGTAATGGCTAAAGGGTCTGTCTTTAAAACGGATTTCATTCTAGTACTTCATTCATCGTCACTAGACTTTTATGGGAAGTAAAATTTGATTGCAGATGACCTTTATAATTATAAACAACTTTCATAAGCTATGTGAAGAACACTCAACTCTGACCCCAAAGGGATGAATTTTAAATATTAAGAGACACTTGATAAAAAAATCCCAAGTATAGGTATGATTTTTTTTCTTGCTTTATATGAGTGAACTCTGAGTTAGCCACTCGTCGTCGTAAAATAATAAGCCAAACATCACTGCACTTCCTGAAGGTCACTTCGTGTGTGAGGGAGGCTTCCTTCTGAAGCATGTGGATGTTTTGAAGACCTTACAAAATTGACAGCATGAATCACTTTCACTCAACAGAAATAGAAAGATCTACAATGACTTTAACTCAAGTTTATTTTTATGGCAGTGGAATTGTTAGGTTATGTTTTCAAATTGTATTTTCTTTTTTTTTTTACACAGAGCTTGGGTGAACATCAGGAACTGTGGTTTGTGTATAGAAAAGGAAAAATTCTCTTGCTGTGACATCATTGTAAGCTTTGGCTATAGCTGGAGGTCTGTCAAGGTCTAGGATAAAACATCATTGGGAAATATACAGCATAAATACCGAAGGAATGGAAAATGTATAAAATAGAGACAGGATACATGCTACAATAAAAATTTCAAAATTTAACTTAATAAATACAAAATTATGATGACTTAAATATTAAGCAAATAGAAAAGAGAGAATTAAATCCACAGCACTAAGAAATTGTTCAGGACACAACAATATCTTTAGTCGATAAAGATAGGCAAACTGTTTAGACAAATTTTATACTTCAAAATCATACAAGCGGAGAGTTATATAAAATGCTAATTCAAAAAACCCACTCTATTTCAATTTTAAAGTTAGAAGTAAAGAAACGTGTTAGCTAATGCTCGAAAGATAGCAGGAGGATAGCAGGCCTTGGGTACACCACTTCCGTAAGTTTGAAATTTCCAACTGCTACCTAATTAGACAACATACAGCTGGTTGTTACGCACCTCATCTTTGGCAGCACTCTACTTAAGCATATTTACTTAGTAATAGCAACTACCACTCATCTGTATTGACAATCGCTTTCTTTTCTAATTTATTTTCTATAATTTATTCACTTCACATCCTGAGTATAGCCCCCTCCTTTGTCTCCTTCGAGTCCCAACCTCCCTCTCTCTACATCTCTATTCCCCTTTCCTAGTCCTCAGAAAGTGGAGCCCTCATCACCTACCTTCTGACCCCAGACTATCAAGCTTCATCAGGACTGCCTGCATCCTCTTCGTCTGTGTGGTCTGGCAAGGCTGCCCCACCAGGGGGAAGTGACCAAGGAGCAGGCAACAGAGTCTATGCCAGAGACAGCCCCTGGTCCCGTTAATAGGGAACCCACATGGAGATTGAGCTGCCTATGGGCTACATCTTTGCAGGGGGTTTGGGTCCATTCAGTGCCTGGTCCTTGGTTGGTACATCAGTCTCTGTAGGGTCACCTGTTCCATATTACCCCCATTATAAATGCTAAGATCAAAAACTTAAGTGACAATACATGCTGGAGAGGATGTGGAGAAAGGGGAAACTTCCTCCATTACTGGTGGGAGTGAAAACTTATACAACCACTGTGGAAATCAATCTGGAGGTTTTTCAGAAAATTGGGAATAGCCACACCCCAAGACTCAGTTATACAAATCCTGGGCAAATAACCAAAAGATGCTCCACCATACAACAAGGATTTTTGCTCAACTATGTTCACAGCAGTATTAGTCGTAATACCTAGAATCTGAAAACAACCTACATGTCCCTCAACCAAAGAATGGATTTTAAAAAATTGGTGCATTTACACAATGGAATACTACTCAGCTATCAAAAACAAGGAAATCATGATATTTACAGGCAAATGGACGGAACTAGAAAAGATCATCCAGAGTGAAGTAACCCAGACCCAGAAAGACATGCATGGTATGTACTCACTTGTAAGTGGGTATTAATCATATAATACAGGATAATTATATTACAATCCACAGACCTAAAGAAGCCAAGTAAAAAGGAAGACCCTAGGGAGGATGCTTAATTCTCATCCAGAAGGGCAGATAGGACAGACACTGGAAGCTGCTGAAGACAGGGAACAGGATGGGAGCCTACCATAGATGTCCTCTGAAAAACTCCACCCAGCAGGAGATTGAAGTAGACATTGAGACTCACAGCCAAACTTTGGGCAACACTCTGGAAGTCTTATGAAATAATGGGGGTAGAAGGACCAGGAGTGGACAGGAGCTACACAAGGAGATTAAATGCATTCTTTTAACACCTTCATATAGCAGCCATTTGTATATATTAGAAACCACGAGTAATGGATTTCAGATAATCTAGTCGATATCCTTATTTGGAGGAAAGCAACTCAAATTAATTCAAAAGTGGAAAAAATGTGGTATTTTAATAACTCAGAGCTACTGAACAATATAATATATAGATCAATGTGGATCATATCAGTTAATTCTCAGGCCAGATCAAGATCATACTGTTTTCTATATTTTAGGAGAAATATAAGTTGAGGCTAAGAGAGGAATTAAGTAATAAAGTCCAAAATAACACAACCATTAAGGGGCTTTGCCAGGATTTGAGTGGTAATATGTAGAGGTCAGAGTCAAGAGTCTTTACACATCAGTGTTTGCTGTAGATCTATGATATATTCGTGGCAGTTATTGATGAAAACAAAAACAGGGATTATCAAATAAACAATTTATAATAGGTTAAATACTGTTGTGATTTCTGTTGTTTAAGTAATTATCATTAAATAGGTAAAAAGTTACATATAAGGAGTACAGACCTAATGACATGCACAGCTATTTAGGTGGCTAAGTGGAAGGATTGTTTGAATACAAAAGATTAAAACTTGTACAGCCACATTGGAAATCAACCTGGTCCTCAGAAAATTGGGAATAGCACTACCTCAAGCTCCAGCTATACCACTCCTGGGCATATACCCAAAAGATGTTCCATCATTCAGTAAGGACATTTGTTCAACTATGTTCATAGCAACTTTATTTGTAATAGCCAGAAGCTGGAAAGAACACAGATGTCCCTCAATGGAGGAATGGATACAGAAATTGTGGTATATTTACACAATGGAATACTACTCTGCAATTAAAAAGAAGGAAATCATGAAATGTGCAGGCAAATGATGAGAACTAGAAAAGATCAGTCTGAGTGAGATATCCCAGAAGCAGAAAGACACACATGATATATACTCACTTATAAGTGAATATTAGACATGTTATAAAGAATAAACATACTAAAATCTGTACAGCTAAGGAAGCTAATCAAGAAGGAGGACCCTGGTTAGGATGATCAATCCTCACTCAGAGAAGCAAATGGGACAGACATTGGGAGAGGGAGAAAACAGGGAACAGGACAGGAACCAACCATAAAGCGCCTCTGAAAGACTCTACCCAGCAGTGTATCAAATCAGATGCTGAGACTCATAGCCAAAGTTTGGACAGAGTGCAAAGAATCTTATGAAAGAAGGGGGAGACGATAGAAAGACCTGGAGGGTACAGGAGCTCCACAAGGAGAGCAACAGATCCAAAAAATCAGGACCCAGGGTCTTTTCTGAGATTGATACTCCAACCATGCATGGAGATAACCTAGAACTCCTGCACAGATGTAGCCCATGGCAGCTCAGTGTCCAAGTGGGTTTCCTATTAAGGCGAACAGGGACTGTCTCTGACATGAACTCAGTGGCTCCCTCTGAGGGGGGAGCAGCCTTGCCAGGCCACAGAGAAAAACAATGCAGCCAGTCCTGATGAGACCTGACAGGCTACTTTCAGAGGGAAGGTGAGGAGGACCTCCCCTATCAGTGGACGTGGGGAGGGGAATGGGAAGAGAATAGGGACGGTGGGTGGGATGCAGAGGGGACGAGGGAGGGGGCTACAGCTGGGATACAATAGGAATAAATTATAATTAATAATAAATAAATTAATTTAAAAAAAACTAGCCCAGACAACATAACATGACCCTATGACAAAACAGAACTAAGAAATGACAATACAAAAATAAAGGTACAAATTACAAAGGGTCTTTCTAGTATGTGAGTTTTAATTTGCATTTATAACCTCGGGAGAATGAAGAAAACTACAGTGGGTTAAGATGAAAGGATTAGTCATTTATTCGATTTATCAGGCTACATTGTCTTTTAATAAATTTATCTGAACAGTGTTTTAAAGCTCCTATGTATAAGCGACATAATGGATGTTCTTCTTCCTATGTCTGGTTTATTTTACTTAGAGTTATGTCCCCAGGTCACACAACATTTCAGCAATGGCAAGGTTTCCTTTTTTATTGCTGGATAAAAAACAGAGAATACGTTTCTGCTGGTGGTCCAGCGACACATTCAGCTACCTTGAGCTGCCTGCTGTCTTTGGGCCCCATTGTCGGGTGCTCCCCCATGGTCATCAAGCCAGTTAGCCCACCTTGATCTACATTAGTCCACCCCCCTCTTCCACGGGCAGCCTAGCGACATGTTTAGCTTCTCTGAACAGCTTGCTGTCCCCACACCCAAAGAAGCCAAGGAGAGACCAAGGGAAGATGCTTGACTCTCACTCAGAACAGGAAGTAAAATAGACGTTCAAAGTGGAAGGAGGGAGACAACTGCATGGGAGATGGGGTAGGAGGAATAATGGCAGGGGGGATCAGGTGGACGAAAAAAGGAGGAGGCAGCTGAGGAGAACTTGCAGAGAGAATAAAAATTGAGGGCAGACACCTCTGGGATAGGCGAGGCTCCTAGGAGTCTATGGAGGTGACCTTAGTGCAGACTCCAAGCATCCGGTGTTAAAGAGCATAAAGTTGCACTTCCTGTAGTCTCGTGGGATTCCCAGCGAAGGGAGGGGGAAACCGATCAAACCTTCCACCCAAAATGTGTCTTGTCTATAAGAAGTGTAAGAGCAAAGATGGAACAGAGATTAAGGAATGGCAAACTGGGGACTGGCCCAGCTTTAGACCCTCCCAGGGGAGAGGACCGGCTACTGTCACTGCTGTCCTCACACACAAGAGTGTACCCGAACTGTCTTCCGCAAGGCTTCATCCAGCAGCTGATGGAAGCAGAGGCGGAGACTCAAGGCAAAGCAGTGGGCCGAGCTCAGGGAGTGCTTGGAAGAGTGGGAGGAAGGATACAGGGAGCCAGAGAGGGGTCATGGACGCCACAAGAAGACCTACAGAGTAACCTAACCTGGGCCCACGGGGGCTCACAGAGACTGCACCCCCAACCAAAGAGCAGACATGGGCTGTACCTAGACCCCTACTCATGTGGGTCTCCTGACAAAAAGAGCAGGTGCTGTCTCTGAATCTGTTACCTACAGGTAGGTCACTTTCCCTTAGCTGGGGCGCCTTGTCACTCCCTGGTGGGAGATGATCTGCCTACACTTGCTGTGACTTGAGGCGCACTTGAGGGTGGATTGACCTCTCCTTCCCGGGAAGGAAGAGGAGGGGGATGAGGAGAGGGGGTGTGGGGGTAGGACTGAGAGGAGGAGGGAAGGAGCTGGAATCAAGAGGTAACCTGATTAAATAAATAAATAAATAAATAAATGAATAAATAAATAAATAAATAAATGGAAGAAAAAGAAAAAAACAATAGGGAATATAAAAACAGATACCATGGTCCAGAAAATGTTTTAGTGAGAGCAAAGGTAAGATATAGGTTAAAACATAGAAATAAAGTAGCAGATATAGAGGATGTACAGGAACATGCATCTGACATCCAGCAACGGTGTTTTGTTAATGACAGTGGAGTCTTCTAGGGATTTTGTATGTAACTGTATGGGCAAATATCTACACTCCTCTCCTTCACTAGAGCAGCCACTTCACTACCTATGTGCATGTTTGAGTGTCACACCATCTTGCTGTAAAGTCCACGTATACACAAATCACTTCATTAAAACAAATCTGAAATTGAAAGCCAGTGAAACCTCGCCCCCACTCAGTACTAAAGATCTTTTTCAGAAGAAATATAAAGAGTGTTTCTCTGAGTCTTGAATTTAAGACTCTAAATCTTAAACTCTAAACATAGTTTAGATATCTCTAAACTATGTTTTAATCTTGAAAGGGGCACAAATCAGGGAATTTTACATTGTGAATTCTGTGAAATCCTTTGTAAATTCTCTGAAAGTACAGTAACAAAATGGAACACTGTGAAACTGCTGCATTGGCCCTGTGGGGAATAAGGCAATAGCTTAAGTGTTTTGTACACATTCCTCTTCATGTCCAGGGTTTAATTTCACTTGTAGATAAAGAGAATTGACAAGAGAAGCTGAAGCCCAAGTCAGCACTGTGAAAAGAGATGCCCCGGATGTGAATTAATCCAAAGCACTGCATTAAGTTTGAGATCAAGATTCTATCAACCCTTCTTGATACGATGAAGGCGATGACTTGAATCTGTATGTCCCATGATTCACTTACTTTAGATATCTGTTGAGACTACCTCTTGAATGATCACAATAGTGTCTGTTCCACGCCCAAGTGTTCTCTTCGCTCTCTTCTCACAGGACAACATCCATTCATAAAGCATGTTCTTACCTACAGCTCACAGTCTACAAGACCCTTTCCTACCTCACAGTAGTGGACACTGAACTCTTAATTGTGTGTGCATGAGTGTGTGAGAGAGAGAGAATGATAAAGAGAGAGAGACAGAGACACACACACAGAGATATCCCTGACTTCTTGATACTGTATCTCCACCACATGGTACTGCTTGCAGAGGCAGCAGCCAGTGACCCAGGAAATTCTTCCTCCCTATATTTAGGACAAGAGATAAATGCGGTGCAAGGAGCATAAAAGATCCCTTCGTGACAGCGTCTACCTGCAAGCTTGGCATGTGGCTAGTGCTCTCTAAATATTAGTCATTTTAAAATAGAAAAGCCCTTTGGTTTCATAATGATTAATTATTCCCCTTGGCAACTTATTGCTGAAGCACTGAGATGTTTCTTTTATCAGGCAGCGTTGCTAGGGGGTAATTCATTCATTTCTATCCTACTGAGTTTGGAGGAGCGAGACCCAGCCTGATGCTGCAATTACTTTTGCTCTCTCTAGTTTAGTGGATGGCTCATAAACAAATGGCCCTCTGTTTCTAACTTGTTCTTCTTCTTGACGAAAAGAATTGCTTGCATGTGGTAAATGAGTACTAGCATTCACAAATCTGAGCCATCATCTTTTTTTTTTTTTCAGTTTTTTTTTCAGTTTTTTTAAATTTTTATTTAACTTTTATTAATTACATTTTATTCATTTTGTATCCCCCCATAGGCCCCTCCCTTCTCCCCTCCCGATCCCACCCTCCCTCCCCTTTCAGCATGCATGCCCCTCCCCAAGTCCACTGATAGGGGAGGTCCTCTTCTCCTTCTTTCTGATCTTAGTCTATCATATCACATCAGGAGTGGCTGCATTGTCTTCCTCTGTGGCCTGGTAAGGCTGCTCCCCCCTCAGGGGGAGGTGATCAAAGAACAGGCCAATCAGATTATGTCAGAGGCAGTCCCTCTTCCCATTATTATGTAACCCACTTGGACACTGAACTGCCATGCTGAGCCATCATCTTTAACTGTACAAAAGACTGATGAAATCTTGATCTCAATTTTAAAGCAATTATTCAGATTACTTCAAGTTTTGGTGACTCTTTCTGCACTGTGGACTTAGGCAGCAACTCTTTCTCTTTGTAGAATTGCCTTAACCTACCTCGCAAGTGGAAAGTCTGAGAAATAGAAAAATGTGTAGAAAATATCAAATTTGACATTTACTAGATATTTCTGATGTAAGCGACTCGGGGCCAGGCTCTGAAAGTTCATACATATGTACAGTGTATGTTGGTCACACTCATCCCTTAGTCCACCTTCCAGATCACCGAGAACCCTATCACTTCTCTCTCCACATTCATGTCTCCTCTAAAAGTGCCAGTCTCCCACTTCAGAACCAACAGGAGCCAGCACTGATGGATCACCAAAGTGGGTTTAGGAGACTTTGCTCAGTAACTTTTGAACTTTGCACCAGTGAGAACAACAGTGAATTCTGGCCCATCTCTAGGAAATTTCCTAAACCAAAATCTTCATCCTGGAAAGTATAAATCTCTGGAGGCATCCTCTGATAAGCATGTAGGACCCTGGAATTCATGTGACTACAGGCAAAATTTGAATTGGACACTCTTGTGACAGAAAGGTCCTGTTGCTTTACTCAAATTTCCAGTGTTGAGTTCCCTACGGTATGATCTTACCATGTTACATGCTGTAGCATACTGTTCTTCTCTTGAGATCCCTGTACTGCCTCAAAATAAAATAAAGAGATGTTTGATTAATTAGTGGATTGAAAGGACTACTCAGCTTTTAACTATGTAACTTTAACATTAATGCTGCCATTCAGAACTATTCAACCTTTTCCATTTTAGCTATTATTTAGCAATATGTTTGTTTTTTTAAAAATGCTTGTTACTAGCTTTTTGGGGTTAAGTAATCCCACCAAGTGGCCTTCCTCATGTGACTGATCATCCAGTATAAGTGACACCTTGACTCCACACTTTGCAGATGAAGCAATCTTCAGATATACCTATAGTAATTATACACGGCAGCTTCATGTCATACAGGGCTTTTGAAAAACTGCCAAGATGTTTTCTCCATGACTTTCCACAAAACTTTCAACCTACATCCTGACCTGTCTGCAAGATATGTTGGGGTAATGGTCACTCAGAACTTGTAGGAAGGCCAGGTAATGACTGGTCTAACTTGAAGCCCATGTCATAAGAGGGAACCCATGCCTAGTACTGCCTGGAAGTCTAGGAACATGATGGTCTAAAGACCTAGGGTAGAAGCAAATGTGATTGGCAAAAAAAAAAAAAAGAAAAAAGTCAATGAAATGGTTCCTAATGATATTCTGCTATAATCATAAATAGGTGCCTCGTCCAATCATCATAAGAAAGGCTTCTAGCAGCTGATGACAGTAGATGGAGAGACTCACAGCCAAATAGTAGGCAGAGCTTGGGAAACCCAGTGGAAGAGAGGGAGGAGGGATTGATTGGAGGAGTCAGAGGGGTGGAGGACACCAGGAGAACATGACCCACAAAATCAACTACCCAGGACTCATGGGGGTTCACAGCAACTGAAGCAGCAACTAGGGATCATGTATGGGTCTGAGTTAGATCCTCTGCATATATGTAATGGTTAGCTTGGAATTTTTGTGTTACTCAGTTTGAGTGGGAGTGTCTCTGCCTCTTTTGTCCACACTTGTGATCCTTTTCCTCCTGTTGGGTTGCTTCACCCAGCCTTGATAAGATGGTTTGTTGAATTTTCTTGCTATGTTGTATTTTCTTGATGCCCCTAAGAGGCCTGCTCTTTTCTGAAGGGAAATGGAGGAGCAGTGGATATATGGGGGAAGGGAGGTGGGGAGATCTAAGAGGAGCGGAAGGAGGGCAGACTTCAGTAGGAATATATTGTATGAAAAATGATTAAATAAAATGAAGAAAATTATTGTGTTTTTAGCCTAATCCACATATTTGTTTCAGTCTTATTCCCATTAAATATAGTAAATTTTGACTACAAGGCATTTTGCTAAATTTTCTTAACCTCTCTTGTTCGACTGAGGGTTGACCTTTGTCAGTGAGCAATATTTCTTTTATTGCACTTTTTATTAATTAATATTATTTATTAGAATTTATTTACTTTGTATCCCGGCTGTGGCCCTCCTCATCATCTCCTCCCAATCCCATCCTCCCTTCCTCTTCTTCCCCTATGCCCCTCCTCTAGTTCACTAATAGGGAAGGACCTCCTCCCCTTCTATCTGACCCTAGCCTATCAGTTCTCACCAGGACTGGCTGCATTGTCTTCCTCTGTGGCCTGGCAAGACTGCACCCACCAGGGGGAGGTGACCAAAGAGCCTGCCACTGAGTTCATGCCAGAGACAGCCCCTATTCCCCTTACTAGGAGACCCACATGGAGAATGAGTCTATGGGCTATATCTGAGCGGGGGTTTTAGGTCCTCTCCATTCATGGCCCTTGGTTGTGGTATCAGTCTCTAGAGGGCCACCAGGACCCAGTTATTTATTTATTTTTTGGCTCTGTTGGTCTCCTTTTGGAGCTCCTGTCCTGACCAGGTCTTTCTATTGCCTCTTCTTTCATAAAATTTCATTCATTCTGCCCAAAGTTTGGCTATGACTCTCAGCCTCTACTTTGATACCACGATCAGTAGAGTCTTTCAGAGGCCATCTGTGGTAGGCCCCTGTTGTAGCAGCTCTATTTGTAATAGCCAGAATCTGGAAACAACTTAGATGTCCCTCAATGGAGGAATGGATACAGAAATTGTGGAACACATACACAATGGAATACCACTCAGCTATTAAAAACAAGGAAATCATGAAATGTGCAGGCAAATGGTGGGAACTAGGAAAGATCATATTGAATGAGGTAATCCAGAAGTAGAAAGACACACATGGTATACACTCACTCATGAGTGGTTATTAGACATACAATATAGGATAAACATACTAAAATCTATACTCCTAAAGAAGCTATATAACAAGGAAGACCTTAGGGAAGATGCTCAATCCTCATTTAGAAGGGCAATATTTTGTTTTATTTCCTTCCCCCCCTAGGAAGAGTGACAGTAGAATTTTATTTTTTAATTTATTTATTCATTTATTTTATTATTTATTACAATTGATTCACTGTGTATCCAGGCTGTAGCACAATCCTCCCTCTCCTCCCAGTCCCACGCACCCTCCATCTTCTCTCCCTATGCCCCTCCCCTAGTCTACTAATGCAGAGGAATTCTTCCTCTTCTATCTGACCCTAGCCTAATATGGTCTCATCAGGGCTAGCTGCATCATCTTTCTTTGTGGCCTGGCAAGGCTGCACCCTCCAGAGGGAGGTGATCAGAGAGTCTGCCACTGAGTTCATGGCAGAGACAGTCCCTGCTCCCCTTACTAGTGAACCCACTTGGAAACTGAGTAGCCTATGGGCTTTATCTGAGCAGGGGTTCTTGGCCCTCTCCATGCATCATCCTTGGTTGGAGTATAGGTCCCTCCAGGGCCCTGGGGCCCAGGAATTTTGACTCTGTTAGTCTCCTTGTAAAGCACCTGTTCCCTCTAGGTCTTTCTCTCTCCCCCTTCTTCCATAAGGTTTCTTGCACTCTGCCCAAAGTTTGGCTATGAGTCTCAGCATCTCCTGATGGGTAGAGCCAAAACCATACAATGGAAAAAAGATAGCATCTTCAGCAAATGGTACTGGTCTACATGGATGTTTACATGTAGAAAAATGCAAATCGACCCATATTTATCACCCTGCACTAATGTAAAGTCCAAGTGGATCAAAGACCTCAACATAAAACCAGACACACTAAACCACTTAGAAGAAAAAGTGGGAAAGGGCCTTGACCTCATTGGCACAGGAGAGACAGAATTCTAGGACAGAATGCCAAAGGCACAGGCTCTAAGATCAACAATCAATAAATGGGACCTCATGAAACTGAAAAGCTTCTGTAAAGCAAAGGACACTGTCAACAGAACAAAATGACGACCTACAGATTGGGAAAAAGATCTTTATCAAGCCTACTTTGACAGATGGCTAATATCCAGAATAGACAGAGTACTCAAGAAGTTGAACACCAGCAATATTTATTGATATTGGCATTATATTAAGTATAACCTGAAGCCCCCTCCCCCTCTTTTTTGCCTAAAGAACTTGGGTTGGCATAAAATCCTTGGATTACATTTTTTTTCCTTGAGTATAACAAAGTCTTTCTCCACTAATTCTGATCTTACATACTACCAACAGAAAATCCGAAGACACCCTCAGTTTTTAATTTATATAAATAATGAAATCCATTTTGACTCATGGTTTCAAAGAAGATTTTAATATAATATTTATTAATAAACAGTAATTATCTATGTATTTAATCATTCTACTTAGAATATAAAAATCTCACCAGTTTATTATCTTTGTTATTAAAATGTTAAAAATTAATTTAAGTAAATTAGCAATATAACCTGTTTTCCTAGACAGCAAACACAATACAAGATACCACTTAAACTATCTCTGTTGTCTAATAAAAAATTTCTCCCTCTCATCAAAATTTCTCCTTTTCCTGTCTCTAAAAGTCTGTTTTGTATAATAAAAAGCTAAAAAATACCCTACAATAGATCCTAACCACATATAGCCCAGGAATGTACCAGAAAGATGAGTTTCAGTATTCACTGGCTCCATTTTCATTGGTATATGGTATATAATTTCAACAAATTGAACATACTTTTTTTGTTTATTAAGTTCTTCTTCATTATATTTCTCAATATCTGTTCTGTTCCTTTTTCAGGGATCTCAATTACGCATTTGCAAGTTCTGTGTTACCTTGCTCATGTATATATCATTTTCCCCAGTCTTTTTTACCTTCCACTTTTATTTTATTTTTTGGCATCACCTTATTTACATGTTCTGTCCTTGTCTATGTTTGCTTAAGTGTCTGTATTTGTGTGGCTTCTTCTGTTTCTTTTATATTTCTGTGATGGTTTAGATTTTGCTTCTCTTCTTCATGATTCTGACACTTGGTGCTCCATTTTCTTGTACTGTCTAATCAACACTTTTTTGAGTTCTAGCATTTATGATTCATGGTCTTTCTTCATAGAAATAAGAGCTTTATTAAAATTTTAAACTTTAGGCACAGCTTTGTATCTGTCATCAGCAACATTTTTCTTGTAAGTGCTTTATCTATTGACAAATTTGTGTTATTTTCTTTCAGTGGTATTTTTTTACAAAAATTACCTTCCAGTTTCCTTCTATGATTCGTCTCCCTAGACCAGGTTATATGTACAAATTCCTTGAATGTGTGTATGTAGTCATGTATGTATGTGTGCATGTGCATGCATGTGTGCTTGTGGGCAAGAATAAATGTGGAGGATGTGTGTATGCTGAACGTGTATGCATAGACATTTTGAGAAGTCTTTCCTTGTCTTTAGAACTCAACAGATATGACCATTTACCTTAAACACTGACCCTTAAGCACAATTACATACATAAAATAGTATTCTCTCCACAGCTCATGACCCCAAGGAGTCCCTCCGCCATTCTGAGGGGTTTGGTTGCTCTTGCACATCTTCAGAGAACCAGAACCCCTGAGTAAGGCACACTCTGTTGCCAAGAGCTCCAAACTCTTAGGAACAAAAATGTATTCAGTGACTGTGAAAGTCTGTCCACATGTCAGAACTCAAAAAATATAGTGGAAGTATTCTTCAATACAGAATTATAAGACAAAGTGAAATCTGATGTGCCGCACACATGTTGTGAATAGTGCTTTTTCAAGAAATGCTTGAAACATATTTAAAGGAAGAAGTGACTATTTTAACTTTCCCCCTGGATTGGCGTACTCAATGACAATGAAATCCATTTTGTGTTAAATGGGCCTGAATTTAATCCTGCATCTAAACATAAGATTGAAAAATTACTGATCTGTACCTTTATTTAAATGGTGCAGAAAATAATGGCAGTATTGGCAAAGCATCTGACTTACACATTTTAATAAGTGCCAATTTCCTATATTCTCTTCATTAGCACATTTATGGAATACACTTATTTATCAAAGAAATTAAACTCTCAAGAAAAAGGTGATAGAGGGAGTTTATTGTTCTACCACTGGACATATTTATCATAGATATGGAATATATCATAAACACCATGGAAGACTGTGAATAATAAGTAGAAGTAGAAAAATTTATGGAGATAATGGGAGAAAGTAGATTGTCAATTGGAAAAAGTATAGTGATATAAAAGAGGCTATGTGCTATTTTCCATGATGTCCAAAAGACTTTACTTCAGGAGCACGAGGATATGAGGATCTTTGTCACCATGTTGTAGAAATAGCAAATCTGGGCCAGTTAAAACTAAGGTTGGAAATTCTAAACACTGGAAGTTTCAAAGTACTGGATGGTCAAGTCGATTACTAAGGCACTGAATTGCTGTGACCTCCCGAAAGCTGGTACTTAGGAAAAGTGCTGAGGATTTTACATTATCCTGATGCTGGATGATTTCTTCTATTATTTTTATAAAATTATGTATTTATTCACTTTACAGCCTGATTGTAGATCTCTCCTTCCTCTCCTCCCAGTTCATCCTTCCTCCTTCTTTCCCTTATGCCCCCTCTGCTACTCAGAAGAGACCCCACCCCTGCTACCAACCCACTCCTGCGCATCACGTTGCATCAAGACTGAATTCATACTCTTCCCTTGTGGCCAGAGAGGCAGCCTGCTAGAGGAAAATGATCAGAAAGCAGGCACCGACGTCCATGCCAGAGACAGCCCCTCCTCCACTCACTAGGGCACCCGCATGAAACCTGAGATGCCCATGGGCTACATCTCTGTAGGGAGCCTAGGTCCCGTGCACACATGTACATTGGTCGATGCTCCAGTCTCAGCAAGCCTCCGCACTCCCCAGGGGCCTGGGGCCTGGTTGGCTCTGTTGATCTTCCTGTGGACCTTGTGATGCTGGGTAATGTCTTATGCCACATTTTCATACTATTCATCGTTTGGCTTCAGGCCAACATGTTTCTATTAGGAAATTAGGAAAGCACACTTCTTAGATGTACAATCTGTTCGCTTTGGGGTGACAGGAAGGCAAACCCTTAAGGTAGAGGCAGACTCCAGCGGAACCTCACACAGAGGATGCCTGTATATATTAGTTTTCCCCTTCTTCTGGTCTTACTGCCTTACCCTACAATGCACGTAAGACGAATACCAGGTAGTCTGATCCATATATTAAAGAAGCCCAAGTTCTTAATACTTCTGTTTAAAGCACGAGCAAATGAGTCATCTAAAAACAAAGGTTTTAAGTCTTATTTTTATTCTCTGTAGGAATGACTCCCGTGTTAAGACATGGAGAGTGTGATGCTATCGGGACTCGCAGAGCTTCAGTAAGTTTACTAGCTACTGACATAAAGCACACCTCTTAGAAACGGCACACGAAGAAACAGTCGATTCTGTGCATCAGTGCGCTCTGCAATAGAACTAATAAAGAGATTCCATCTTTGGAATCCTCTCCAGGAGGTTTTCCTCTGTGCATTTACTTTGATGGCCATACAATTCTTATTGGGTTTCTAGGGCATCTGGAATCTTATCCATTGCTCATTTATATGCAATTAAAGTAACAAAAAGCAACACAAACTATTTTGTATCTTTTGGTTACTCACTGTTTTTTATAACGTAAAAATAAAATCTCTATTTAATGTTAAATGTACATGGCCATTTTTTTTATACAGGGTGGATGGGATTAATGTAAGAGGTTAATGGGATAATTTTTGGTCATGACTAAATGTTTATTAGCTTAATCTACATTATGACAACAATGTAAATGGTTTTAAGCTGACTTTTTAAAAATGTCTCAGATTGAAGGTAATTTATATACCATGTTAAGAACTTGATCCAATGATCAGTTATAGGAAACTAAATTAACTTCACAATGAATAAAAGATTAATCACAAAGTTTGGCTGTCAATGTATTTTTTTTTAAGACAAGGACAACGGCACAAGAAAAATCATCCATAAAATAAGTAAATATATCTACTCCTATTTTCATCTGGATTTTAAGAAGCAAGGTATCAAATCCAACAATGTGAAGTGCATTATACTGACTTATCTTCTTTTTAACAAATGCTTCCCCATTGTTCGGTTTGGCACCATATAGACTAAGATGGGAGTGACGCAGAGAAGACTAGCATGACTGTTGTGCAAAGATGACGCACAGATTCATAAAGTATCCATGCTCATACATACCTCAGAAAAGCAAAAAGCCACAAAGAATTTTGGGAAGTGACAAAATGTTTATTAAGTTGACTGTGGTGAGTAATTCATCAAATAGGATCTTATTTGGAATTCAGATTATTGTATAGGATTTTAGTTAAGATGAGTTTAAACTGAATGTGCAGTGGATCAACCCAATCTCACCACATCCTTACTGAAAGAGAAAATGTGGATACAGATACACACAAAGTTAGACTGTCAGGTGTAGAAGAAAAGGGCTAGAGCGATATGTTTGTGATTCAAAGACTGCCAAAACACTGCCAGGAAACACAGGAGGAGGGATGGTACAGATTATCTCAGGAGAAATGACCTAGAGAATTAACTGGTCTTGGCCTTGTCATCCTCAGAATTTTGATACAATCAGTTTCTGTTTAAGCTAAGCAACTGATAGAATTCTGTTTCGAAAAACCAATAAAACTATCTACAGCAGACTTTAAAGATACCTGGTCTTTTAGTTCAAATTTCAATGTTCTGTTGGGGAATACTGAAAAATGAAGTGCTGTGCCTTGAAGTTTTTACATCACAGAACTGAGAGTTCACACAGTGAATGTTCTTGGGTAACTTAAAAAACTCCCAAGAACCACAAAAGTTAATAGTGTAAGTTAAAATGAACCATTAAGTGTCATTTATTGGTTGTAAAAATTTATATTTGTGCTGGTTAGTTCTTAGGCAAGAAAATATCCTCCTAAATACTATGCCATAGTTGTAAAAGGAATTACCAAATTTGAAGAGTCATAAAAACTAAAAATATTACTAAATTACTTGTCAATGTTTTTCATGAAAATGTTCAGGAATAACTAGTTCTACATTTTATGTACTTAAAATTATTCTCACATTTACTTAGTTGAAACCCAAACGAAGGGAAAAAATGGCTCTGGCTGGGAAAAAAAACAAAACAAAACAGATGTATCCATTGTTTTTGATGGAGCAGGAACACTCACCACAGCTGGGATTATTCTTGGATGACTCTTCTCATCTTCTTCCAAATATCAAATTTCTCAATTTTTGTGTAAGGAGCTCTTTCCTAGTCACATCTGTCTTTTAAATTTCTAATTTCATCAGGCGATGACTTACTAATACAAGTAGCTTTGTTTCTTCATATTGTCCTTGCAGTACTCACACACTATCTTATGAATCTTCACCTATTAGAAATACCAGTTGACACCAAGGTTGTCACATAACATACATTCAATACAAAATTTAGGAAGGTAACATTGCATTTTAACTTTTTATCTTTTTCAAGTTCGGCCTAGTTCACGAGGCAAATCTCCCTGAACAGTGTCTCACCTAGCTTTTCCCAATATAGCACTGCCCCCTCCTACAGAACGTGCGCAAGGTTTTTTCTCGTATCGCGTCTACGATTCTAAACCAAGCCTGTCCTTCTGGCAAAAACCGTCAACGTGCGGTTTGCTTATCCATGAACAATCCCGACTTCTGCTTCTCCTGACGGGAGAAGTTATTGTCGCTGTAAACGTCTCATTCCCAGGTCCAGGATTTCATTACAGCTACCCCGTACGTAGTACTGACCTCTCTTTCCCTGTTAGCACAACTATTAAGCTCACACAAATTCATATTGGCCTGCAAGGAGATTGTGCACGAGTGAATATTTCAATCCGTCCTTCAGGGCGAGGGCTGTTTCGACTTTGACCAATTGTTCATTGAATCCACACCTAGAAGCATGTTGTTATACTGGCGCTTTGAGAACAGAGGCTCCAGATCTCCTTAGCATCCTGTAGGCTTAGAGTCTTCAAACACCTACTTTAATGCTCTTAAACTCATTCACCTCCCTTTCAACCCCCGACCTTAGATAGGAGATTAGTAAGGAAAGGGGCTACAGGCCTTTTTTTTTTTTTAATCTACTAATCTACTTCCTATTGATAAGAGGAGATGGGGGGTTCTTAAGGAATTACCAAACTCAATTGTCAGGATACCAGCAGGCTAGCAAAGCAGCAGTAGCAACTTGGATCAGAAGAAGGTGAATCAGTAGAAGAGGCTAGGCTCTGCCCAAATGGCACAAGTCTTCTGAAGCTGCAAATCTGCCAAAGCACGGTGAGCAGTTCTCTGGGGCTCTTCTTTCAGTGGAGACCAGCTACGGATACAGACCAGCCACAACAGAGCCAAGGTAGGGAGATGCACAAAGCTTTGTCTCACTGTCTGTGGGCGTCTACTTAATCCTTCTCAAAGTCCACCGGGAGGATGTTTTGCAGCTCACAAAAACCACACCCCTCACACGAGGTAGCTTTCAGCTGACCAACATCATGTGCCTTCTCATGGGGGCTGTTTCTCCCAGGTGAAAAACGTTCCCACGTCACACACTTGCAACCCAAACAAAACACATATTCACATGACACAGCTAAGTTCACAAAAGAAACCAGAAACTTCCACTTCACATCCTGGTAAAAGGTTGTTCATGTTCTCTGCAAGTAGTGGCATTTCTTTTTTCCATGGTCACGATCCCATTAATTACTTTTATTTCTCAAACAAACTTCAGGGATATGCTAGGAAAGAGGCAATCCAAGATAGCCATATATCTTTGAAATGGACTTGGTAGCATGTTATTATGAAACTAGTTAACATTGCTTCCAGGAGATTTCTTCTGTGGTTAGAGGAAATAGATGAAGTCCCCTAGACCAGAGTTTGGTGAGTCAAAGCTTGCTGTGCTGCAAGATTCTGATACAGTTTTCCTATCTCAGCTTCTGCTCTTAACGGGACAAGACATTTTTCTTGTCAGCTTTCCCGCCTGTGAAGCGCATGTGCCACAGCATGCACAGGACATGGTTGTTTCACTAATTCATTTTACATCATATTCACCTGTGATTATTTTTTCTTTAAACCTTTACCTCAATAGTCCTCATATCCTTGTGTTAATTTCAGAAGGTTTTCAAACCTTTTTATTTTTATTTTGTCCTAGTAAAATTTAAATACCATTTAACTTTATAAAGAATGTGCTTAAAAATATTTGCCGTTTGGAATAGTGACTAACTTACTGTCTTTCCATCTACTCTATCTTATAGAAAAATCAATGGCATATCGAGACAGTAAGGTCTGGTGCCATCGCTAACCATACTGCATATAATTCTTTACAACCAACTTTGTTAAATTCGTTGAATATGAAATCAACATTTAAAAAAAAATGTTTGTTTTCTCCTTCCTTAATCCAGTGGCAGCACTTTGTTATCTTACCTTCTTTACAGCTGCTGCCCAGTGGGTCATCCTCACCTTAAGGGACTTCTGGTGTCTATAGCGTCTTTGACACAGAGTGAACAAGTTCTCCTTTTACACTTCATGTGGGCAACTGCAGCCGAGGGACCTCTATGCTAGCAGCCTCTTCTGCCATCACTTCTAGCTTGGGCTTCATCTTCAGGTTCCATTGCTGCACTTCCACCAGGACAGGCGCCCCAGTGAATAGAACTGTTTCCCTGATTTATATATTACATATTTTATATTACACGTTCTAATGTACAGTGCTGAGATAGTATTTAGGGCTACACTCCATTTACCCCACTGATAGACTTCAGTTGAAAAGTCTAAGAAATACAAAAGTAGTAGATCTAGAAAGCCTTCTGCATATCTCTCTATATAGTGGCATATATTTTATTATTAAGACTCTCAGTATTATACCCGAGAAAAATCTAAAATTAAAAAAAAATTAGTATTGTCTTATTTAGCAGGCTAAGTATATACCACTTATCATCATTTACACAGCATCTTCTGATGACAATAAATCATCCTTATATATTAAGAGGGGAAAATTACATGGTAAAATCTGATTTAAAACAATGCTAGTTGGTAAGTCTCTTATTCTAATACAAATATTTTTGAAGATATAATAGTGTACTTGATAAAAATAAAAAGGAAAGTAAGATACAGCTTTATTGATGAAACAAGAAGTTTCATAGTCTAAATGACAGCTAATTAGGCAATCACATGCATTTGCTGGAAATGTTTTATTTGTCTGCTTCAAAGAAAAATGTTATTTAAGCAGTTTTATATAAGTTCTGTTTTGCTTCCTTAGAACCCTTCTGTTTTAATTCCAGAAATAAGGAAAACTGCTAGAGCTTTTGAAAATTAAAATTAACATATCCCTAATACCGTTTCATGTCGGTATTGTGTCCAGCAGTGGGAAACCATTTAATGAATGTGCATTCCATGGCATTGTCTCTAATCCATTGTATTTATGAATTAAACTTTTAAACAGATTTAATAACTTTACTTTGCTTTGGTAACTAAGTTGATAGGACCAAGTAATATAACTAGTTACAAGGTCCTTGACAGTCAATGTTATCTCTTACCAATTTCAGTGTCTTCAACCTCAACCTATGACCTTCTGTACCATAAATGTTCCATGACTTGCATATTGAATGCTACTTTGAAAGACAGTCTGGGAAATTACTTTATTCTAAGTTTATACAGACCAAAAGGCTAGTTTTTTTTCTTGCCATCAGAGAAAAAACAGGAGACAGTAGAGAATTCATTCTGCATAGCCTCTTTGATATTTACATTTCTGTAGCTCATTACTGTTTTCAAAAGAATATTTCTATCGGATAAAAATGGTTTTATTATTCTTGAAATGTTAACAGAATAAAATGTATGTGCACAAATCAGGCTGTCCTCTTGTGTTTTAGAAAAAGATGAGCAATGCAGAGAAAGCCAACATTCAGGAGACAAGAGGATAGTAACCCTGTTCCACATCATTAATTCTGACAAATATTCAAGAAGTCTTAAGTCCTTAAAGGCTTAGGAGAGATATTCCACACATCTGAGTAGAATTACTCTCAGCATAACTTCTCAGGCCTTGCTTTCTGTATAACATTTTATTTGGACATAAAATATGCTATCCTTAACTTATACAGACATATAAGTTGTTACAGTGTGTTCATGATTTGTTGATTCATTCTTCTAACCAACATCCACATAAAGTTATAATTAGGTGACACTGTTTCTTGAACGGAATAGGCAGGTTTTAGAGATGGCTTAGAGATTTCTTAAATTACACGAAGAAATTCCAAGCTTAACGTCAGCATAACTTATCTTCTAAATGTTATGTCTGCTTAAAATTATAACCTTAGCTGGACAGTAGTGATAACTAGATGGTATTTCTGTCTTCTTCTTTTTTTAAAATTCTGGGCAAATCATATCATTTCTTAGGACTTTTATAATTAAAACTTAATATACTATGCTAGATATTGGTTCTGTATGCAAATTCCTAATTATTTGATCCTCACCATGCTATGCCATAGCTGTTATTATTATCCTTATTTTGCATTCAATGGATCAGCCCAGTGAGGTGGAAGAGGTTGTACAATGCTGTGTGGCTTAAAGGTGACTGTTCAAAATACTTAATCTGGACATCATGGTCTGTTTTCTATGCTTATTTTTACTACATTCTCCTGAGCCTTTGGAAAAGTAATACAACATTTTCCTGATTATAATATTGATATTCTTGTTTTCTGCATTGATGTTTAGATAAACCTCATGAGATTTAAAACCCATAGTCTTCACTTTTCACCTCTATTATTTACCCACTACCCTGGGTGGTTTGCTTGCTCTCATAATGTGTTCTCTCATCTGTGAAATCAGAACACTCAGCAGTCTCGGAGAACCTCATTGGAGGCATTTCCTAATGATGCCAACTGCAGCACAGTTCCTGGCCTGCAGCAGTCATTTAAAGGATTTTTATTCTTCCAACAAGCTAAGTGGCAGAAGAATCATGTTATCAAACCTGAAGTAAAAACTACATAGTAAGAACTTCAGGCTCACATTCCTCGAAGCTCAGTTCTGACTTAAAATAAGAAGTGTGACAACTGATGAAAGGAAATTTTAAAAAGTTACAACAAACTACACTTTGCACTCTATAGAGGTGCAGAGGCTTGGAGGTTGCAGACCGTGGGACTACGCTCAGAAAAGGCTTCTAACAGACCTCAGGGACACGTAGGTAGTCAAATATCTAGTACTAGTATCACAGCTTGGCCTGAGCGTCAGGATTCGGTACGCATGCTTGTGCACCGCCTCTGTTACATAAATCCCAAAGTGAACACTGAATTTGTCTTTCTAACATATTCTCTGAACATAAGGTTTAATGCATTTACTATTATAAAAGAATGAGAGGAAGCAGGAATTATGTCATTACCCAGGTAAAATCATCAAACCTTCTCTCACCTTACAGCTTTATGTTAACTGTAGACGTAAAAATGGAAAGAAAGGAAAAAAGAAGTAACTATTGGAATACATCCCTTTGTGTTTCTGAGGAGCAAAGACAAATATATGAGAAGATGGGTGGAAGAACATGGGTGGACAGCAAGATTACCTTAGAGGCAGGTTCCAGGATACAGGTTAAAGGGTCATTTTCCCCGAGATCTGAGTTCATAAAAGAACTAAATCACTTTTCTTGAAATTGGAATATTTTGATTTGCAGAGAAATCACTACTATAAATTTTATTCTTTAAAATATAAACGTCAAACATTTATTGGAAATATGGAAAGCCTGTGACCCTGGGCCTAGTTAATTGGACAGAAAATAGTGAACAAAGTAAGTTCAAACTGTGTTAAAATTTATAGAAAATTAGTTGACTTTATTTAATGAAACACAGCTGTTTTAGGTATCTTACTACAGAATGCACCTGAAGTAACCTATACCTACATTAACACAACACCGAAAATTAAATTAAAAATCTGAAGTTCTAAATATGAAAGCAAATAAGTAAAGTATGGATTTGACTGTAAAATCAAGGAAAGCTACACAGAGTGAAAAAAGGATGTACTCCAGAATAAAAAAAGGAAACTAAATTTTTAGAATGTATAACTAGTATTAGTGATTGTCCCTGTATGTGTACATATTTTTATTTTAAGATATTGGAGGTTTTCAGAATTGACAAGAAATTAAAGTATTTGAATTTAAGTCAGTTGAAATATCAAAAGGTCTCTCTGATACATCTATTAAGTTTCCTTGAGGTTTAAAGGCATTCTGAAATTATAATTACTTACCACTAGATCACAAGAAGATAGTGCAAGATTGAATAACAACTGTGCTTTAGATTTCGCCATTATATCGGGAGGCTTCCTCAATAAAAAATTATGCTTTTAGGAAAAATTAAATAATTTTTGCCTAATATGTTATCCATGAAAGTAAAAGGAAAATATGAACAGACTTTTTAAAATATAGTTCCATAATCATTATAGATGGATTACTATGTCTAATGTACCAGTTGAGGTCAAAATAGATTAAAAAAAAAACTAAAATGATTAACACATCAAATTAAGCTTTGGTATTGTGAAAATGTACAAAATTATAATTCATGGAATATTTCCAATCTTTAAAAGCACTTCAGTGTGAAAGATGGACACTTTCTAAGGAACACAGACCAATCTATGCTGTGAAGAATTCTCATGAGCCAAAGCACTCAGGGATTGACATGCACCTTAAATCTTTTGCCTGTTGATCCAATATTTTAAAGTGCCAGGCACTGAGGTGAATGATTAAAAATGTCAACTCTTTTACTGGACTCAGTGATTCAAACTTGTGAGGTCACAGGGCACACATCACCATACTAATCTATATGCAAATCAAAACCACAGTAATTAGCTGTTTTGTTTATCTTGAAATACAGCCCTCTTGGCAAGAGCATTGCCTACTTTCCCTGTAGTACTTGTGGCTATAGGATAAAGAATTATATAAATTAAAGATGGAAAGAAAGTACCTACTGCTGGAGAATACATGAAGCGTTACTATCTTCTTAGTAGAAAACACATTTAGCAACTTTTCATGCTTGTAGGACTACTAAAAATAAATCTTTGGATTTTCATAAACTCTCCCCAGAGCTCAGAATGCCAGTTACGCAAAGTTAAGCATGGATGACTTGACGCATACACAAACAGCATTGCCTCATTTGGGGAAATCCTAATTGAGTGACAATTTTGGACATAGTGGTCAGTCAAGCAGAAATCACTGAAAGTATTCTGTTGGTGGACTTCCAAAAGCATCTTTGTAAAATTCATTGGATTCATGACATAGGCTGGTAGGAAGGTCTCTTAGGGGTCATGCAGTCTAGAATCCCTGATGTTCACAACTCTCTAATAAAGAGACAATAGGAGATGCCCAGTCTCTGCTCATTTATAGTGCTGTTCATACAAGGAACCTAACGTTCCTGTGGAACTAAAGTCAGTACAAGATAATGAAGGATAGGATTTGAAAAAAAAACATTACTCAGAAGAACTATCATTAGAAGTCATTAACCTTAGACCTATGTGAACCATGTGGTAGATGGTAATGAAAGTACAAATGAAATTAAAAATTCTACAACAACCCAACCACAAAACCTTTGATCCAAACTTACCTCACCTACAAGAAGTACAGGGATAAAGAGCGAACAGAAATTGAGGGAATGTCCAACCAACGATTGGTTCAACCTGAGACCCACCCCACAGTAGAGAGGCAGCCTCTGACACTATTAATAATGCTTTGCTCTGCTTGCAGACAGAGGCCTAATATTGTCTGGGAGGCTCCATCCAGCAGCAGATCTAGACAGAGGTTGGGACGTACAGCCAAGCATGGGACAGAGCTTCTGGGGGGGGGGTCTTTTGGAAGTGTTGGGGGAAAGATGGAGGGACCTCTAGGGAACAGGAACCGCACAGGAAGACCAACAGGGACAAGTAACCCGGATCCATTACAGTGACTGAGACATCAACTACACATGTGTGGTTGATGGGTGGCTTGGTCTTCATGTGGGTCACCTGGTGAGTGGAGGCAGTGGGGTGGCGGTTATGAGGGGGTGTTTCTAACACAGACTCTACTGCCTGATTGTAGATCACTTTCCCCTGGCAAGGCTGCCTTGCCTGGCCTCAGTCTGAGGAAATGCTCAGTCCTGATGTTACTTTATGTTCTGGGGAGGGTTGATACAGGGGGGAGGACTCCTCCTTTTCTGGGGGAGGGAAGGAAAAGGGGAGGGACAAGGGAGGAAAAGGAGGTACTGAGAGGAGAGAAGGGAGGGGGCACCCTTGGGATGTAAAGCAAATAAACTTAAATAAAATAAAACATTTAAAAAAGATGGATAACAATAGCAAAAAAAAAAATCAAAAAACACCAAAACAAACAAACAAACAACAACAACAAAAAAAAACACAAAAAAACCATTTCAAGAATCCATACAGAGATCACATTGAAAGACAAATGATCAAAGCGCAAAGAACAAAACCCATCATGGGGCATCCTGTTCTACCTGATACATCTACAACAGAACCTCTACCCTAAAGGTTCAAGGCACACCACAGAAGAGAAGCAAGAAGATTGTGAGAGTCAGCGGACCAGGACATCCACTGCAGAATAATGTGTTCAGTATGTGAAAGGAGAGGTGCGCCCACAAACATCGTAACAACGTAGCTGCCTAAACAAGACCTGTTGAATGATGTCAGTAAACCTAAGTGTGTGGGGAGATTTCACAAGGCTCTCCTCCCCAACGAAGAGATGAAAACATGGCGAGAGAGGGAGAATTACTGGGCTCCAGGGAGGAGCTCTGTGGTAGGTGACCCAGTGCCATGTGGTCACCCTTAAATACATATATACATATGAGCAACACTAAATGAATCCAACAGGTTACATGTGTATATATAACATATAGATTAGGTTACATACATTTGCGTAAACACACACTCATGCACACACACACACAAACACAGGAGTGAGCATTCTTTAAGCGTGCGCACACACACACAAGGACAGTATTGCAAGGGAAAGGGACTATAAAAATAAGAGGGTAAGACAGAAACTAATACTGTGAGAATGTTCTCTGCTGGTCCACATGGACTTTAATTCATTATTTATTTATTTATTTATTTTGTTCTCTTTTACAAATAATGACTGAGGTGCGCATTTTCGGCTGAGCTTACATTTATAGAAATAATTTTATGGTTACTGGTCAGAACAGAGTGTGAACTCCAAAGAAAAGCAGGAAGTGGCACCATTGCTTTGATAATGTTTGAGGTAATTTTTTTTGAGGTAATTTTTTAACTAAAGGCAACCCAGAAAGCCATGCAGTCTTCACAAAGCGTTTGACATGTTCATGACCCTCGTTGTTCTCAAATCAGGTGTCTATATATCTATCCATCTGTGTAAATACTAGGTATGAATGCATACATCTATCCATTTACTTGTCTATTGTCATAAGAATATAGATCTATGTATCTATGTATCATCTATCTATCTATTTATCTATGTTATGTGTGTGTAATATGTTATAAATGGCGAGGCTTATCAAAACTCCTGATTATTAATCCTCCATGGGTCTTAAAACAAATTAATTATACTGATAAAACTAGATGGCATATGTACTAACATCATAAGACATGGATTCAATAGTTAGATTTTATTGAAAAAGATATTGTAGCACACAAATTAATATTTTCTAAGTCCTGGACATAAAATGCTGGGTTTATAAATTGGGTCATGTCTGTAGAGTAATATGCAAATACAAGTGCACTGAAAAAATAACTTCTTTATAGAAGGTGACATTGCCAAATGTATCCAAAGAAATTTCCAGAGATAAACTCACATATGTGTTTAGAGCATGCTTCTCATTTATTTAGATGATAATACTAAAAGGATTTGTACAATGATATATGTTAAGCATGTGTTAAACTCATAAGGTAACATTTTATAACATTTTAAGTCTGGCTAGTCCAGAGACTTAAAATAGCATATTCATTATAGATTCAGTTAGAGCTTAACAAGATTGTTATATTAGAATGATCTACTGTTGAATTTGATTTGTACTCTGCAGTTTCTAATGAGTAGCCTGCTGTGTTGCAAATCTCCCAGGCCCCACAATAATCTACATCAGCAAGCAGGACTGAGATAAGTGGAGAAGTTTTTCTTTCTCTAGTAACCAGGTACTTCCGCAGTTTCAATCGGTACAGTGCGACCTTAAGAGAAACAGTAAATCCCTTTGATATAAATAAATGCAAAGTCTCCAACAGGCCTTGTATTCAGAGTGGTGATTAACTTTTAAGCAGACAGATCGATCTAGGCACTCCTTAAATCTTGGAGCTTTTCATGTTGTGTGGACCTTTAAGAGGAGAAAATAAAATAATTCGTGTTGAACAAATATTCCTGTAAAAATGTTCTGAAGCCAAAACAGTCTACTACAATACTGAGGAGAAAAAGAAAATGTGGCAATTAAACTTTCAGTCCTGAAACAAAGGAGTTACAATGGTTTAATTGTATTGAAGAAAATGTTAAAATCACCTACAGACCAAAGGAAGATATCCCCATGCATAAGTGTGTAACACTGTAATTGTTGTAAAAATTATAGTGTTTACATAGTACAATTATGCAAATTGTGTGAAATAAATGCTAGAGTCACTTCACCCACTTTCGTATTGTCTGCGTATTGGAAAGCGTGTTTCACTACTCTAATAGCACCAATATCCAGAAACTGTGATTTCTTCAGATTAGTAAAAGAATATCACAAAGGACTCAGAAGCCAACTAATAGCTAAAGAAAAGCCCAGGACCTTCTCATCAGGCTTGTTGACAGTGCATGCTGGGATACATCAGGAACCTTATGCAGGGCCTACAGCAGAGGGCTGCCAGCTGGGAATGAGCATTTCATTGCTAATTGCAATCATCTTGATTTTCAAAAAGGAGTTTTTTCATCAAGAAAGGAACTCATACTGTAAAGAATACAAGTCAATCAATAAAAGTAAATTCCATAACTTCTATGTCCCTTCTGAAGGCTGCCCTTGTTCAACTCTTTTCACTTTTGATCTAAATATGTTCAGGGAAGCTCTCAGATTTTTGCTGGATTGTCAGGATACCTAAATGTAGAAATGACGAGGAGTTAAAAATAATCTATAGCAGTTACTATGTTATGTCTTTTACTTTCTGCCCACAAAGAGCATCTACCTCTAGGAAATAAGATCCTATCAGTTCCCACAAATCTCTATTGAAATCTAAGATCATATACTGACTACTGTCATATAATGGCTTAGCAATATTTGACAGCTTTCTAACTGCTTTGATTTTTTTTTATAATCAGTAAAAATAAATTTATTGGAAACTTTTTGTCTCTTACATAGTTAAGTATGATATACCTTTGTATGTAGAAATATAAGCCAGATCTCTGATTTATTTATCTTTCTTATGTTTAGTCTATGCTTTTTTGTTCACATTTGAGATATATATGATAAAAGGCCCAGCCTTCAAAATGTGTCTGAAATAAGTAGATAATTTTTTAATTATTAATTTGATCCATTCAGCCACTGTATGAAATATTTACAAAATAACTCTTTTTATAGTTACAAGAATATTTCCTTTCTTTTCATCTCACCTAAAATTAGCTCCAACACACACACACTCACACACATGCACACACAAATGTATTACATATTCATAAACAAATGCAGAACACACAGGTACAAACCTGTGCATGTGTGTGTACACTTGAACACACACATTGTTCATTTGGTTAAGTAAGCTATGTTTAATGTTGCAAGTTTACAAATAAATGTACTCTTTAATGAATTAATTTTTGCATTAATCAATTCATTGTTCAAATGTTCTTTTTCTGTAAAGCATTCTAATTCTTGTACTTGGTAACAACAGCAACACAAAGTCTATATCCAGAGAATCAACATTGTAATACTTCCAGTGAGGTATATGCCATGTATATAGGAAATCATAAAAGATCAAAGCAAGAGTCTTATAGGAGAATAAACTAAAAAACAAACAAACAAATGAACAAACAAGTGACAGAATACTATTTTGTCTCAAAAATTTCTTTGTCACCAGTGGCTGGGAATCTTCCTAATCATTAGAGTCCTCAGATTGGGATTTGAGGGTAAGGAGAAACCCTCAGTGTTAGGATTCTTCCGTACCCTCTGGTACACTGAGAGGTACCTGAAGCCCCAGAAAATCTTGTTTTTACTTCCTCTGCTGAAATGACAAGAATGAGTTAGGTCACCACACATCAAACAGACCACTGTAACATTTCATTTATTCTAAACTGGGAACGAGAGCCTAAAGACACACCTCAAGATAGTCGTATAAGACCTAACAGAGTGACTTTAGGCTACAATAGAACGATCAGAGTTCTGTTAATCTATATCCATGGCAAAATATCCACAATTCAAGTGTAAATCACATACAGTCCAGAGAACTAGAGCAGCACATCTTATCTAGTGAGGATTGGAAAAGAGAATCACAAAAGACTTCAGGGTCAATAACAAATAAATTTCAAACAAATAAATGTTGAAAATGCATATAAACAAATATTTTCCACAAAAGAAAGAGTAGAAAGTAGTGACCTGAAAAGTAACATAAACATGGAAATTTTTCTTAAAGGTAAGAGGATAAAGCTGGGAATAGAGAGACAGAATGAAAGAACTCATCCACCTGATAGTAGAAAGAAAGGACACTGACAGGAAAAGTCTCAGGGATTGTGGGACAGTTACAAACAGTCTGCCATTTCTATCAGGAGAGGGAAGGAAGCAAAGATAAAGTGGCTGAAAACTGCCCAAAACTCTTCAAAATAAAAGTAAAAATTCTATAGATGCAAGCAGTTAAAAAAATTCAAACAGGAAAAACTACAATTAAGTTATTTAATGCTAGAGATAAAATATGCACACACATACACACACCCACACACACCTCTCAAAGAAAATTAACAGCTGTATAGAAGTCAAGTCAAATGATGGTGCTTATTCTCTTAACCCATAAAAACAAAACACAAGTGATATTGTTATTTTTCAAATACTAAAGGAAAGATACTTACCAGTTATTAATTTTATACCTTAATAAACCACTTTTAAGAACATAGGGAAAATATAAACATTGCCAGATTAAAGGAAACCAAAAATTTTATTACTAATAGGGTTACCTTTAGAGATAAGCTAACACGCTTTCTTCTAGAAGAAAAGGGTACAATAAAAAAGAGAGACCTAAGTTGACAAGAGGAGCAAGAAAATTAGGTAGATATGATACCTCATGATTTCCACATGAATTTAAGAATCGTATTTAAGTATTGAGACAAAAATTATACCACGCGACTGAAGAGATTAACTATTTTAAGGTAGTGCAAGTAAAGAGAGCCGTGTAAGTGATATTGTCACAACACTGAAAATAGTACAAGTGGGCTCTTACAACTCATGTATGTAATACAAGAGTAACTGTAATAAAGATTGAATATAGAAATCAATTAAAAACACTATAAAGAACTTGAAAGAAAATTCTCAAAATTTGTCCCAATATCCATAGTAATGCAAGAAAGGAGAATCATAGTAATGACTGTCTGAAAAGAAAAGAATTCACTAAAAACTGAACACAAAACAATAGTTAGTTAGGTTAAATATAAAAACAAAAGCCAGGATTGGCACACTGGATATACACAAATAACTGCTTGCCACTTGTGAGGCTCTCATTTCAAGTTAAAGAACACGGTAGGTAAAGGAAAATGGCCTAGAGAAGACGCATCCGGAAAACTTAGTTTACAAAAGCAGGAGTGACTTATTACTACCCAACAACATAGGCCTTGGCACAAAGAAAATGACTGCCACAGACAAAGAGTGTGATTGTGCAACAAGAGGATCATCTGTCAAGAGGAAACAAATACCCTATTGTTCTCATCGGTCAAGGGTCAAAATGCCTTGATAGAAGCTGACAGAATTTCAAAGAGAAATGGACAAATTCAGATACAGTTGATGTCGCTGTTCATCCAACTAGCAGTATTATAAGTAATGTGTGTGTGTACGCATGTGTGTGTGCCTAAACAGGCACCTCAGTGTGTCTGTGAGTTCCTGTGTGGATGTGTGTGTGTGTGTGTGTTCATATGTGTGCATGTATGTATGCCTGCCTCTGTGCATGTGAGTGCCTTTATTGAGTTCCTCTGTGTGTGTGAGTCCTGTGTAAATGTGTGTGCCTTGATATGTGTGTTCCTGTGTGTCTGGGCATGTATGTGTGTGTGTGTGTGTGTTCATATGTGTGCATGTATGTATGCCTGCCTCTGTGCATGTGAGTGCCTTTATTGAGTTCCTCTGTGTGTGTGAGTCCTGTGTAAATGTGTGTGCCTTGATATGTGTGTTCCTGTGTGTCTGGGCATGTATGTGTGTGTGTGTGTGTGTTTGTGTCTTGGTATATGTGTCCTTGTGAGTGTGTATATGTGTGTGCCTCTGTGTCTGTGTATGCCTCTGTGTGTGAGTGCCTGTATGAATGTGTACTTCTTCATATTTGTGTCCCTGTGTGTGTTTCTCCTTATGTGTGTTCCTGATTGTGTGTGTGCCTCTGTGTGTGAGTTACTTTGTGAGTGTGTGCCTTCATATATGTGTCCATGCATCCAAGTGAGTTCATGTGTCTGTGTGTCTGTGTGTGTATATGTACTGGACAGAATGGTAGGTTAAAATTTATAACTAGAATTATCCAGGCTCTAAGGCTGCTTTGTATCATTGAAGACCCAAAGACACACAAATTAACACTAAAAGTTGTAACTAGAATAACCGAGGCTGCAAGTCTACTTAGTCCCTTGAAGATCCATAGACACACAACAGAACAGAGCACAACAAATTATACTCTCACAAATATATTTAACTAATTTGTGACAATGCTACAGAAACTATTTAATGGCATAACTTTTGACAAATGATATAGAAGCAAGTGCACATCACTAGACAATTGCTGTTCTAAAGGTCATTTTAATAAATATAAAGTCAGAGTGAATCATGCCATTAAATGGAAAACCTCAGAACTTGGGATGTAGTTGTTGGTTAAATGCTTACTTAAAAGACAGGATCCCACCCACTTCATGGCACAAACCAGGAATTACGGCACAAATCTGTAATCCCAGCACTCTGTAGGTGGAGGTGGGAGGATCAGAATTTCAACGCCACTTTCTGGTACACTCTGAGTTCAAAAACAGTAGGGGATACGTGAGACCATGACTCAATAAACAAAAGAGAACTTTTGCTCAGTATAAATCCATTTGAGAGGGGAAGAATGAAGAGCCAGAGGTTAGAGAGAAACTACTTGCATACAATATGCCTCACAGAGGACTAGAAAAGAACTCTTGCGACAGGTCAGAGGAGGAAAACATTCTAATAAAATACACAAAGGTAATTAATACAGCTTTCGCCAAAAGAATCTATGGACTGCAATAAGCAAATAAAATTATGTTTTAGATTAGATATCAAGGACATGCAGATTTAGGCTACAATGGGATGCTAATAACTATCAGGATGGATGAAGTTATAAATGATGAGCACACTGGATGATAGCAAAGCTATGAGAAGCAGAATCAATTTTACATGGTTAAACTGGTTTAAAATGATACATATTAGGAGTTTATTAAACTAAACCTAAATTTGTCATCCAGCTCGGTACTTTCATCCTTAGACATTTATTCCAGAAGGATAATAATACCCAAACCTTTGTAAAAAAAAATCAGCTTCAGATATCTGTGTATCTAATTCTGGCTTACTCAACACCACTGATGTTTGTGCCCGTCTCTTCCATGATGCCACAAACAGCCTTTACTGTAGGCAAGCTGTGTGCTCTAGCTGATGAATCCACATTCCAGGGAAGTGATTCAGCAAAGTAACAACAGGCAGTAGTTGTTACAACAAATGGTAGTTTTCACGGATTACTAGGGATTTTAAAGAAGTGAAAAGAAGCCAATGTCAAAATAATGTAGAGTCTATGACTCCTTTTATGCAACATTTTCGGATTGTCAAAATTTAAGACAACAGAGAACAGGTCAGTTGGTGGACTGCAGAGCTGGACTCGGTGTTACAAAGGGCAGGCAGGTGATGGGTCCTATTAGGGATAAGATGTGAGTGTTTCAGATCATGGCTGTAGATACGGAAACCTGACTGAGTGATAAAATAGTGTTGCGCTTAATACACAGAGAAATTGAAATAAAACAATGTGTAATTGACAGCTGAAAATTGTTGGAGTGCCTCAATCAGTGTAGTATAATGTGGTATTATACTACATTTTTATTCAAATGGAGAAAAACTACTTAAAGTAAATAATGTCTCTCTGCTTTCTTGCACTGCACTTGAGTTTGTACTTAATTCAATAATTCCATATTTTAAAAGTCTTACTAAAATTCCAATTCACTTTACAAGTTGTTTTCTGTGAAATTACTGGTGTAAAACAATTTCTTCATAGAGTATATTGTGATTTTTAGGTAAATATATAATCAGTCTTAGAACTTGATAGTTGAATATGCAAATCTCACACTGGTGAGTATCCATACTAATGATAACAATAACACATTTCAGTGCAAAAAGAGTTGGAATTTTTTTAACTTAAATACATCTCTGGGACATCTTAGAGTCAACCCCATCCAGATAATTCAAGAAAGCTACACTCCAGGTATGGCGGATCTCACTGGCTGTCCTAGCCTCCAGAACGTTGAGGACCAGAAATCTGAGGACAGGCAGGATTATAGAATAAAACTTTATTCAAAAACAACAACAACAAAGCACCAATACATCCATCCCCCAACAAAAGCAAAAAACAAAGAATAACAGCAAGAAGAAAGCATCCTCTCTGTAGGAAGGCAAATGTGGTTACAACAGGAAAATTTACAGGGCTAAGTATAAATGAGCCTATATGCATGCTTAATACCCCATATGTACAAACACTTGCTCAGTTGGAGATTTAAATTTTATAGGGTTTTATAGTGCTTTATTTATGAATAAATATTTCTAAATAGTTATTGAAAAATCAGGTGAACCCAGAGAAATTTGGAGGGTCTTTTCATTCTTCATTAAGTTATTATTATTGTGGGCAACTTGAGCTTGAATGGTTGGTGTTTATCTGTAATCACAGCTATACTGAATAGAAGCACAGAGTCTTAAAGGTTGGAAACATCACCACACCTTGACTGAGCCTGTCCATCACACTGCCACTTACTGGGAACCAGCAACCATATCAAAATTATTTGTGAAACTTTAGAGATCGAGAATGACTGAAGACTGCGGATAAAGCTAGCCATTAGGAGCTGACTAAAATAAATGTAATAATTAATATATAACTCTTGAAAATACAGAATTAGAGTCACTTGACACTATACTCTAACGCTGAATGGCTAAGTCGTACACCAAAGAAATCATGAGGCAAAATAAAGCATAACCTAGTGCCACACTCAGAATTGCCTAGGGGAAATCAATAATACCTACATCTCCGAAAAGCAGTGGGTATATGAAAGGAAACCACAAATGATAAGTTACTTTTTTGTTTGTTTGTTTGCTGTTTTTACTTAATTTATTTTTATTTATTATAATTTATTTACTTTCTATCCCAGCTGTAGCCCCCTCCCTCATTCCCTCCCAATTCCACACTCCCTCCCTCTTCTCCTCACATGCCCCTCCCCTAGTCCACTGATAGGGGAGGTCCTCCTCCCCTTCCCTCTGTCCCTAGCCTATCAGGTCTCATCAGGACTGTCTATTTCATAGTCTTCCTCTGTAGCCTGGTCAGGCTGCTCCCTCCTCAGAGGGGAGGTGATCAAATAGCCAGCCACTGAGTTCATGTCAGAGACAGGCCCTGTTCCCCTTGATGGGGAGCCCATTTGGAGACTGAGCTGCTACCTCTGTGCAGGGATTCTTACTTTTTAAGATCTCACTTTTGAAATACCTTTCTCTAAGCAAGACGCACCTGTAATGTAATAAAGTCACCTCATCTCTCTAGTCTAAATCTTTATGCTATGTGTGTGTGCATGGTTGCATGCATGTATTCATGCATGGGTGTGAGTGTGTGCTGTGTGTCTGCATGTGTTTAAAAATTGTGGAATTTATGATGGAAAGATGAACTTGACAATGCCTGTGTTGCCATGGTTTTAAAATTATAACTCTCAATTCTAAGAGATTTTGTGCTCCTTAACACCCATGGCTGGAAGTCTCAGCTAGGATCACCCCCATTGACTCTCAGGAGCCTCTGCTGTCCTGGAGGTGTGCCCCTCCATTTCTGTTCTCTCTCCCAGTTCTTCTCCTCAAACACCCTTCTCCTCTCCCTGACACCTGACCCCACTCCTGTTATCTTCTCTACCCCATCTCCCACCCAGTTTTCTCCCTCCATCTACTTCAGATATTTATTGGATTTCCTTTTCTGAATGAACATCTTTCCTTGGCTCTTTCTTTGGGTTCTTCTGGCTTCCTTGAGTCTATGGATTGTAGTTCAGTTATCCTGTCCTATATGGCTAATATCCACTTATAAGTAAGTACACAGCATGTGTGTCTTTCTGGGTAGAGAAATATGCTGATCAGGTCTGGGAAAGGGAAGGGGGTGAGGAATAAGAGCGAAGGGAGGCCGTGGGTGTTTTCTTTTCTATCACTGTAATAAAACACCACGACAAAGGTAATTTATAGGAGGAATGGTTTTATTTGGGCTTATGGTTTCAGAGGGATGAATTAAACCTCAGGAAATTATTCCATCAGACAGGCATGATGGCAGGAAAAAGAGGTGTTTGAATTCAACCACTGTGACATAGTTCCTCTAGCCAGCCCACACCTCCTAAACATTACCCAAAAGTTTAAAGAACTGGGGATAAATTATTCAAACATCTGAGGCTATGGGGTTATTCTCATTCAAACAACTGCAGTGGGAGAAAAGAGGCAAGAAAGGGAATTTGGTGTTGGAAGAGATAAAGAGGAAGAGAATCCAGCAGAAAAATCTGTGTGTTTACTTAGATTTTGATTAAATCATACTTCTTTACTGTGTGAATGGGGCTGACTCTAATGGGGAAGGCGTTACCTGACTAGGTATAGTCTGAATTCTGTGGAAAATTTTCCATATGGAAAATTTCAGAGCTGGGGAAATGCCAAAACAGACCTGAGATAAACAGGGGTCCAGCTGAGATATAAATTGTAGATAACAAGCACCAAGCATGACTCTTTTGCACATGAGGATGTAAGGTCACAGGAAGAGTACTGTTTCCTGGAAACATTCTAGCTATGGAAGTGCTATATGTTCCTAACTATAAAGAATAATAGAGCCATACAGATGTCAGTTACGAATTTTCCCACCATTCCTGCCCACAAGAATATAATATTGATAACATCCTTCCATCATTACTTTGTTTCCCCCGCACCCTCTTTTATTTGATCTTGGTATGCAAGTCCATGATAGCCTAATATTCATTTTATTCATTTTATTGGTGTTTATTGTTTCATTTTCAGATAGATGTTATTGCTTTTCTTTTATGTGTTATGCGTGTCACTTACATTTTCATGTTACACTACTCATTTCTTATTTTTATAACTATTTTATTTTGCTTGTACTTTATTTTTTATTTAGCTTTTCCTGCTTAGAAGTGTCTCCAGGGCAAGTGTACCATGCCTGGCCCCTGTCACCTTCCCTCTCAGCCACTCCAGTGTGCTCTGAGATCTGCCTCACCCAGGACGACTGGGACAATACGTTTATGGCAGAGAGAATCCAAGTGAATGTGATTTTTTTAGGACAATGTTTTGAACTAATGTATTTCAGGTGACAGGGATTAAAAAAAAAAGATAGAATTCCTTTTATCCCTGAATTTGAAGAATGCTGGCTTTTAAAATGCTTACTTAAAGGTACATTTGTCACCTCAGACCTAAAATAGAAGCCGCTTCTCTACAACTGCATGACATATCCATGACCCCTATATTAGTCTGTTTCTAAAGGCTAAAGATTTATAACAATATTATTGGTCAAAATACAAGAGAAGAGCATTTATATGTGACCTAAATAGAGAAAACACAGCATATCTTAACTAGGCCTAATTTTAGGTCTGTTTTAGGAAGAACTGGAAAGCACTTCTAAGCCCCTGCCACATCAGAAGAAGGACTTTATACCAGGCTTTAGATAAATACCTCAGACCTGGAAGACAACTTCTTATGAAATCCCCATGAGTACAGATGAGAACGCTACTTCTTAAAAGTGTTTGGCAATTCTTCTGCATGGATGTAACCCTTCGTACTTTATTCCATCTCCACGCTGTCCTGCCAGCAGGCTTTTCTTGTTCTGTTTTAGTATTATCTCCGATGGAACAGCTCAGCTTGCTGTGAATTCTCCCACCAGGGAAGGTACATGATTCACTGTGTGAAGAAAAGCGAGAGCATCTTCCTTTTCCACCCATGCTCTCAGCACAGCCAGGAAGGCTGGCTGCAGTTGACAGAAAGTCCCACCATGGAGGACCAAGAGTGCTGATGCGATGCTGCTAGGATAAATCCAGAGCACTGGGGCACAGGCATCTGTGCTTGTTGGATCCTGATTTCAGATACAAGATACGCTGGGTTTATACCAGTCCAAGTACAATAAAATATTGGAAAAATTTGAGGTGGGGCAACAGATATTTGTGGAGTATTTTTAGCATTACACGTGAAATAGCTAATAAGTTTGAATGTGTGCTTATTACTACTAGGTGTTTGCAAAGAGAGAAAAAAAAATGTGCAAACATTGCCATCATATAGAATGAACAGTTGATGGTAGTTATGTGGTTTTAAGAAACATAATGGCATAGAAAATCTACAGTTTTCTCCATTGTCAATACCACCACCTTCTTCATGCCAAGAGGTAAATTATATATAAACTTTATAAGGAACTCCCAATGTGTATTTTATACATCCACTTCAAATATCATGTCAATTTCTGTTGCTGTCCTTAAGAATCTCTTTTCTGGAGGAAGGTACATATGAATACATGCAATTTCAGCAGTAATTATGACCTGATTAGTAAAGACAATCAAACAAAAACAAGGTGAATTATTTGAACTAACTTCTCAGTTGCATTTTTAGTTTTTTTTTTTGCAATAAAATAACAATTATCTTTTTTTTCAAAAACTTTAAACATGTTATTATTTTTTAAATTTTCTTATTAGTTACATTTTGTTAACTCTGTATCCCAGCTGTATCCCCCTCCCTCAATCCCTCCCCAATCCTAACCTTCCTCCCTCATCTCCTCCCTGACCCTTTCCAAGTCCAAATATATCTGGGCACAGGGGTCTTTTCTGAGACTGACACTCAACCAAAGACCATGAATAGATATAACTTAGAACCTCTGCTCGGATGTGGCCCAAGGTAGCTCAGTAACCAATTGGTTTCCCATAGTAAGGGGAACAAGGACTATTTCTAACAGGAACTCAATGGCAGGCTCTTTAACCTCCCCACCCCCTCAAAGGAGGAGCAGTACTGTTAGGCCACAGAGGAGGACTTTGCAGCCAGTCCTGAAGATACCTGATAAAACAGGGTCAGATGAAAGGGGAGGAGATTCTCCCCTATCAGTGGAAATCTTTACTTTACTTTACTTTAGTTTTTGAAAAACTTTCCTAAAAACTGTATAACTTACATTGATAAATTATATAGCATCTTCTTTGATTTTATTTTTTGACTGTAACAGTTTGCTCACATAATCTTATTTGCATAATCAGTGGAGATCTTACCATTTTAGACCATAAATTTTGCTAAAATTTTTAAAAATCACATTCCTTGTGATTTCATTGAATCATGGAAATTGAAAAGCTACTTTGGAAGGCAGCTAATTCTTTTTCGTGTTTTATACTTAATAATAAAAGAGATATGTCTTGTTCATTTTGAATCCTTATACTTAAATCAATAAATATTACAATCTTCTAATCAATTATCATAAAAAGGAATAAAATCAATTAAACCATAAAATAAAAGTTTCTTGGCAGAGCTTGAAAAATTGGACCATTTTTATATTTCAGAAAAAAAATTAAGTTGCTCATTTTAGAAAGCTGTATTATAAGTCCTTAACCTATGATCATGATAGAAAAAGCTGATAAAATCCATGGGTCTGTTTTTCTTGAACTTTGAAGGAATTGCTGTAATCCTCATGGTATTCCCTTCGTAGGTGTGTCATTCTGGAGAAAGATTATAACAGTCTGAACTCAAAGAATACAACTTAGAGATAAATGATCAGTGATAGGGTTGGCGGGACAGGATTTAAAGAGTGACAGAGACAGCTAATACTGTGATGACAGAGAGATAGTGAAGGCTGATCTACTGAGGATTTAAAATTACAGTTGCTCAAAAGATAGTCACACAGACTAGAAAATGGAAAGCACAGAGCGTAAGACTTAAAAAATAATCTCCATCTCTGATATTAGAAATAAATTGGGACTTTGTACCAATGTTCATTTAGGTGTCATCCACCCAAAGAGCATCAGACCTGTCCGATACCTTTTTCTCAGAGGCGGGACCTGGGGCATCAACCCGCATGCAATCAGACATGCTCTTCTCTGGGTCGAGAGCGGCTGACCCTGAGTGCAGTGCTTAGCCTCGCATCCTGAGCGTAACATTTTAGCTTTTTATGGTAGCCAACCATGCTTGGGGATACTGTCCTGCTTCAATGGCTGTAAAGGCCTGAATGATCATGGCTGCATTATCAGACCTCTACTCTTGCCTGACTCGTCTAAAACAAAAAGGGGGAACTGTAGAGAGCTGCGTAATACCGCGCCTTAAAGATGGAGCTGGTTTCCGCCTTCCACCTTCCCGATGGTGAGTGCTCTCTGTCACAAACAACTCCATATTTGGCTAAGGCTGAGGATCTGGCTTGCTTCCGTGTATGTGGACCTATCTGCATTGCCCACGAGGCACGCTGGGGTTGGCTACCCAGAGGCTATTTTAAGCTGTGGGCTGGCTTTCTCCAGGGTCAGAAGATTGCTCAAGGTTCCTGAATAAACTGCATTGAGAAGAACAAAAAACAAACAAACAAAAAAAAAATCAGAAAGAAGGAGAGGAGGACCTCCCCTATCAGTGGACTTGGGGAAAGGCATGCATGCAGAAAGGGGGGGAGGGTGGGACCGGGAGGGGAGGAGGGAGGGACTTATGGGGGGATACAAAAGGAATAAAGTGTATTTAATAAAAGTTAAATAAAAAAAATTAAAAAAATAATCTCCATGGTTGCAAATTTTTTACTTGTGTTCCATATTGTTCTTTGGCCCCTGTGGTTTAAATAAGAGGTGTCCTTCACAGAATTTGAAGACATGAACAAACAACAGCTGCAAGTTTACAACACCATGAGCTTTGATTTGAAATGCCTTCCTAAACACTGGCAGGCCATCTTCTCCCAAGCCATGAACTCAAAGACCTTCTTCCTAAGTTTGCTTCTTACCAGACACTATCACTGAGATCACAGGAAAAGCAATAAAACCACAAGGACTGCAATGACTCTCCTTAATGACACATTTAGCATCTGTATCAGATTCTGTACCCAAGTTTTCAGGGACTTATGGAAAATTTACACAATCTGAAGTGTAAGAACTTATATCTATAGGTGTCATATGGAATGATAAAGACTACCTCATTTAGAGTACAGTCCTTTCATGCTCAAAGAAGAGAACAACTTATTGCAAGTTTCCATATTAGCAGCTAAATACTCATCATTGGTAAATTCCTTTTTAAAATATGGAATTCTTAAAATGTGAACAATAATGAAGAACTGCAGACATCATGTTCCCTTTTTAAAATATTATGGACTAACTAAAAGTACTATCAGATAATATTTGCTGATGGTATTTTGATAGTATGTTTGTTTTTCTGTGTACAGATAGCCTTTTGTTGTAAAGGCTAATAGTAATATTAGAGTTGCTCATAAGTTACAAATTCTCAAAAAATAAAAAAAACAAAGAGAATTAACCACCACAACAAATAAAGTACACAGAATTATTCTTGTTCCACCATTAAAATATTCTTCTGTGAACTATTCTACACACCCAGAACTAATTCTGGTAGCATTAAAGAATATTCAAACCTAATGGGGCTTTAGAAATAGTCTGTTCTACTATCTCTGACACAGCTTGAGTGGCCAAGAGTGTGAGATTGGATGGAACATTGGAGTAAAAAAAAAACACAATTTTTCTGCAAAGTGAACATAGCAACAAAATGTCATTGCTCCTAATGACATTGTGCTATACCCATAGATCAGGGCCTCACTCAGCCATTATCAGAGAAGCTTCTTCTGGCACTAGATGGAAACTAACACAGAGACACATAACTGGACAATGTATAGAGAGTGTGAGACCTTGGAACACTCAATCTTTAATGAATGTTGTCATCAAACCCTGTTCCTAGGGCTCAAGATGCTAAGTGGAAGAGGAGGCAGAAAGATCATAAGAGCCAGAGGGTATGGCTGTCATAAAGAAACCAGTGTCTCTGAGACACAACAGGAAAGACATGCATCTAAATTTGCATGGTGGCAACATGCAGAGTCCTGCTCAGGCTCAAGCTAGACATGGGGTCACAGCACTGAAAGGGGGAAGTAGACAGGAGAAGCTATCTCCAACTGACAATCATGTACAAGGGAAAATCCGTTTTCTCCAATGAAGTCACAGTGGGTATGAAAACTATATTTAAGTCCCCTGCCTGATAGTAGATGACCAACACAAAATGAACTCCAAGGCATTTTTACGAAGTTTTAGTCTCATAGCTTTCATTGGACACTTTATTTATTTGGTCTTGCTGGCCTTTTGAATGTATATTCTGGTTTCCAATTTTGTAATTTTATGGCTTTTAGTGTGTGTGTGTGTGTGTGTGTGTGCGCGTATGTGCGTGCTTCTCTTGTTTTAACATTGTTATTATGGTTTGTTTCTGTTTCTGTTTGATTGCCTGTAGAAAGAGAGCGAGAAAAGGAAAGGTCATAAAGCTGGCTGGGTAGGGAGATGGGGGAATCTGGGACTTGAGAGAGTGGGAATTGATATGGGGATGTGCTATATAAAAACATCCTTTTCAACTACAACAAAAGAAAGTTTTTCCTTGTTCCTATAATCCATCAGAGGAAACACAGATTAAAGGAGGTTTCAGGTGTCTCCCCAAATCTTCCTTCTCATAGACGTGGGTAAAAACACAGCTTCTGTCTATGGCAAAATGAACATTATTTTTCAATATTATTATTTTATTTTCCAAAGCAAAAATGTACTGATCAAAATGTTACCAGGTCTGTAAGTCCCACAGGACACATCTCTGCCACCATGATTTCGAGGCCAATTTGAGATAAAACTGCCAAAGAAATGATTTGAAACCTCCATGTTTAGTTATTGTGTTTGACACTTTCTTTTATTTTATTTTAATTTAATTAATTACACTTTATTCACTTTGTATCCCCCCCATAAACTCCTTTCTTCTCCCCTCCCGGTCCCACCCTTCCCTCCCTCTTCTTCATGCATGACACTTTCTAGTTGTGAACCTTACATGAATTTCTTGGTCATTATCTACTTGCTTTTAAGGCATAAAGTATATGTAATAAGCTCATACAGTTTATCTTCTAATACGTTGTACATAGATTACTTATTTACAGTTTTGTTGAATAATAAACTGAAGAATACAAATATATCACTTTATATGAAAACTTAGGTTTTAAATTTTCAACATCAATGTTACTTATTATTAAGAACTAAGAAGTTGTAGAACAAGGTTGAACAGGAAAAGGGTTTATGTGAAAAAAAAAACAAAACAAAACAACATAATATAGCTTAGGCTTCAACTGGCACTAACTGATTCTTGCCTAGGTATTGTGGGTGCTCATGGCTGAAACTAGTTCTGAACATAGCTATCATGAAAATTTACTTAAAAACATGTAGTTAACTAATACAATAATAACAGTGTGCTATAATAGTAAACACTCAATAAACCTCAACAGTCTAATTCCCGAAAATGCTCGGTGCTGCCAGTGAAATGGTGATGTTTTTTTCTTCTGATGTTCTGTGTTTTGATTTCCACATTTGCTTTAAATCTAGACTGAAAAAAAAAAGAACTTTCTAGTTAGCATGTATACTTCCACTGTAGTATAGCATAGCCTGAGCCCGCCCCCTCAGTGACACACTTCCTCCTACAGGGCCACCCCTACTCCCACAAGCCCACACCTCCTAATAGTGCTACTCTCTACGTGCCAAGCATTCAGAAGAAAATTAGAATTATTTTCTGTTTGCCTCGTATCGTGTGTGCGTGTGTTCCATTTATACCTCATATACTTTAATAATGAATCCTAGACATCAGCAGCAGTTTATCCCTGTCTCTGTATCTTTACACATTTGCCCAATTTGCTCTTCCCAAAGAAGTTGTGAAGTAGGCTGGCCAGCTTTCTAATTACCCTACATCTGACTGATAATTGAGATGAGGGAGACTGAATATCACACTGAGGGCAACAAAACACTGAAGAGTTAGCAAGCAGACAGCTAAGGAGATGCACACAGCTGCAAAGAAACTAGTCTGACGGTAGAGAACTTCAAGTTAGCAAGCTCTAGAACATTCAAGAGGGTGGGCTTACACTATTTGTGTTTAAAACACTTACTAGCTTATTATTATTATTATTATTATTATTATTATTATTTTCTTTTTCAAAGTGTTCCAAGACTGATTCCAAGCAATGGTGTCGAAAACATATAATTTAAATGATTAGACACAACTGATATGCAACAATCATATCAGTGGCTTTTCAGTATCTTCTCAAAATGATTATCTCATAGATAACGTGTCATTAGTTTGCTTATGAAAACCTTATTTCCTTCTTAGTTCAAAGCATTCTTTTAGAACAACTTTCTAATATTTTACACACAAAGTAAGCAAATCACAAGCACATTCTCTCCCCCATCATATCATGTGTATATGTGTGTATATTCAACATAAGAGACGGTAAGTACTTATCTGCATGCATCTGCAGTTTCCTGAGTATGCCCTTTGAGAAATGCAAAGATTAATGAGAAACTATTCTTATGAGGCTTAACTAATGACACATTAACCTGCATGAGATAATCATTTTGAGAAGATATTAAAACCCGCCGATGTGGTTGCTGCCCATCAATTGTATCAAATCACTTTAATCACATTTCCATCTACAGGACCATTGCTTGGAAGCAGTCTTAAATCAAGTCTAGTAGGAGGAAGGGATCACACACTGAACAAAGAAAGAGTATACAAAGTAACCCACACTGGGCTACATTGGGCATAGTGGTGAGTGTGTGCGTGCGTGCGTGCGTGCGTGCGTGTGTGTGTTTGGTATATATGCATACACCTGTTGTCTTAGTTAAAGTTTCTATTGCTATGAAGTAACACCATGACTATGGCAACTCTTATAAAGAAAAGCATTTAATTGGGGCTGGCTTACAGTTTCAGAAGATTAGTCCGTTATTGTCATACAGGGAAGTGTGGTGGCATGCAGGCAGACACGGTGCTGGAGGAGGAGCTGAGGGTTCTCCATCTCTATCAGCAGGCAGCAAGCAGTAAGAAAAACTGTGTGTTGCTAAGCCTGGTTTGAGTCTGAGACCTCAAAGCACACCCATTAGTGATGTGCTTCCTCCAACAAAGCCACACCTACCCCAGCAAGGGCACACCTCCTAATGGTGTAACTCCCTATGGAACTATGGGGACCATTTTTACTCAAAACATGATACCTCTCTACATCTCTGTATACCCCATTCTGGTGATGCAGGCCAGGAAAACTGATGAAAACTCAAAACTGGCAGAATCTACACAGTTGGTTTCCCTTATTTTAAGCAAATAAAATAGCAACAAAAGTAAATAAAAATAAAACAATGCATTACAGAATGCTAGAAAGAAAACTTTCAAATTATAAAGTTAAACCTTAAAATGTTTTGTGTTTCATTTTTATTCTCATAAAACACCTTAGTAACTAATGACTACATACATGAAAATCAAATCTTTGTACTGTTTTGTAGAACAGGAGATACTTTAATTCCCCAAGCAAAATTATACACAGAGTTCACTCTGCTGCGTAACTACCACAGACACATCATGTGTGCACAGCTTGGTATCCATAACCGGATACCTGAACATAGTCCCTCGTACTCTATGGTAGGCTTATGAAATGATGTGCTCCCAAAGAGCTCTAACGGCAAGAGATTCAGAGACATCTAAGGCTGTGAGACAAGATTCACTGCCACCCATTACCAGACAACATCAATGTCAAAAATCAATAATGATAATTCTGAACACCAATATGGAACAGGCAATGAAGTGGGGGGGGGGCTCTTATATTTCAGGAAGGAAAACAAATGAAAGACAGCAAAATGAATACCAGGACATCTGTTCCGTGGTGGGGTGAGGGATGCAATCTAGCACAAGATGGACAGCCAAACAGCTTCAAGGGCAAATGAAAGGATAATATGAACCAACATAACAGCAGCACAAACTGCTTCAGAACACCAGTAGCAGACAGGCATCACCGGAGGGAAAAATTAGTGACAGTGAGTTGGTTGCCGGGGGGGAAAAAAAAACAAACAGGAGCGAAAGCACTGAGAGCAACATCCATAGTCATCTTCATCAAAGTCATAATGAAGGTGAGTCAGGTGGAGGTCGATTTTTTTCTCTCCTCATCCCATGGAAAACACCGTCATAACATTAATGAATATGAATGCACAGGTTCTGAGGTAGGTCACAGAAACACAGTCAGTGGAAAGTGAGTGATTCAGATCGGGGATGTTTTCCCAGGTAATTACGAAACCCTGGCTCAACAGATGGAGAAGACAGATGCTGTATCTTCCAGTTTCTCACAAATCTGGGGGGTCAAGCCACCTCACGATTTTTATCTTAGGCAGATGTGATGTAAATATGGAAACGGTATCTGATTTGCTGGATTGTGTTCAAGTTGGAACAGCTAGGCAGAGTAAATAAAGTTTGATGTCATTATCTCATAAAGGAAAAGGACATTTAGAAGTTAATTTAAGTTTTAGTCACAGAAGGGGCTTATATAACATGATGGAGCAGGCACCAGTCTAAGTCTTTCCAAATATCAACCTATTCAGTCATCTTAGAACTTGTATGTAGTGAATCTAAGCATTTTTTTTTTTTCTGAGATATTGGAAGCTAGTAAATGACTTGACCAAAATTATACCACCAACAGTGGCATAAAAAACTGTCAGGATAATAATACATTGGCTTTGATTTTTTTTTCTTGTTCTCTAATAAGATCCAATAACTTTCAAAGTAAAGGAATATCAAGCTATTTATGTAGGTGATCACAGCACCAACAGTTAACAGATTATTCCAAGATATCTTTATTGAGTGCCTTTAATACATTCAAACTATGTACACAATGGGAAAAAAACCAGTAACATAAATTCTCCACTTTTAGCTTTGAGAATAAGAGATGGCCGTGATTGAAAAATCAGCTGTTTCACTTCATGAGAGCAATGTCTGTAAGCTATTGTGAGGCTTGTATCCTCACTATTGTACTGAGCTATTGCAGGATGGCAAACAGCACAATTTGGGCACATCTAGCTCTGACCAAACAAGTGTGGAGTTTGCACTGGCTCCATGGCTTTGTGTGAGGCTATCCTCCAAAATTCGGTGATAGTCTATCTGGTTGAAAACCAGTGTGGCACACTGAGGTCACGGTTCCCTCTGAGGCCGATGGGCAAAGGGACTTGGCCACAGGGCCCCAATATTGCTCTGAGATCCTAGACTTTTCATTCCCACAATTTTTTCCTTC
>REGO01000027.1:8698362-8724174 GCA_010120015.1 Rhombomys opimus
CTTCATTAACTTCCCTATATAATTGGTTTTACAAAACTCTGCTGGGAACAAATGCACCCCTCCCGGCTGACTGCTCTGGTCTCAGTGTGCCTTTTAAAAATTCATTTAGAAGGCTAATCTTCATAAAAGTAGCATTAAAGGATGTGTTGGGGTGGGGTAGGTGTGCTATGACACTTGGATGCCGGAGTGCTTACCTAGTGTGCATGAAGCCCTGGATTTGATTGTTAGCATCATATATAAACCTGTGTACCAATGTATGCTGTAATCCTCACATCAAGGAAGTAGGAGGAGGCAGAGAAAGCAAGCTTCAAGACCATCCTTGGAGGGATAGTGAGTCCCAGGGCAGCCCAAGCTGTGTGAGACTCTGTCTTAAAACAAACAGAGACAAAAACCTGTCATTGGGGCTGCCCTACAGCAGAGAGAAAAACCTCATCTGCCCAGATTTGCCAACTTTTACTGAGGCCTTCCAAATCAAACTTTTCAATGTTTATAAACAGTCTAGTCTGTGTTTAGTGTCATTGGACTAAGTAAGACACCGCTAAAAACATTTCTAGATAATTTGATAAGTAGGTGTAGACATTTTTATGCATAATTTTTTGTAGTTAATTTAAGTACATATGTATTTTGTATGCATACATATATGTATAGATGTGTATGTACACATCAGAATACTTAGTGCAAAGTCCAGATATGGTCAAGATGCAGTCACATGACCAGATATCAGACATAAATTTGTATGCCAGGTTTTCCCTGTGTTAGCATTAACCTAGGAGACTAGGGGACCCTTGCTTTTGGATCCTGGTTCTGAACTGCCTACAGATTCCCGGTGCAGTTAGTCTTTAAATCACCTGGAATCATGATCTTCACATGGGTAGAGTTTGGTAATTTGCTTCTGGCCAGAATTATTTGGCTTTCTATAGGTTTTTTTATTTTGCCATATCCTCCACAATTGCTTCTTCTAAGGCCTTTGATAGACAACTTTTGTATGTCCATCTTTTACGCTCACTTGTCCTATCTCAGTGTCAGAACTTACTATGTTACATCTATTTCAGAAACATGCTTTCCCCAAAGTGACAGAACTTTCCACTCATGTTCTAGCACAAATTCTTGTTCTCCAATGGAACAATTTCTTCTGAAACTACAAGGTCTCCTCTTCCGCTTCTCAAGTTCTGCTTCATACTTACCCATTCTTTAATTAGTTATTTTTTGTATTTCTCATTGTAGTTATCAAATGTGGTAAATTTTTGCCTGTTTTAAATCATTTATGTTTAAATTTGAGATTTTTTTCCCCCTGGAATTGACTATTAAAGTTATCATATGCTACTGAATGCAGTATAATATTCCCACAGATTTTCTTCCACTCCTGCTCATTCCTTTTTATAATCTGCACGATGATGGAAATATACCTGCGGTTTGCACGAAACAAACAGCACCACTAAGTTAAAGACAGAACTTCGGCTGTTGCATGTGGACCAGTGATATCGTTCAGTGTATAAAGGGGCTTGTAGACAGTTATCCCACTCTGCTCAATTCCCCCCATTCTACATAGCAGAAGCAGAAAACACTCTCTTTCGGCTGTCCTCTTTTCTTCATGTACACAGCTTGGCACTGCCTGCACACACAACACAACACACATACACACACACACACAACTGACTGAATAATTATTGTCAACGAATACTTGCAAGAGGAGAAGGAATTCTTCTTTTCTATATGTAACAATAAGTTGCTTTCTCATTCTTTCATGGATGGCAGAAACCTGTGCGCATGTGGGCAGCATGAATTGAACTTAATAGTATCAATTTTTTTTTTTTAAAGATCTGATGACTTTGACAATAGAGGACATGAGGGAAGTAGGTTGGGAACATGGGGGTCAGATAAAATTGTATTTACATCTATAAAATTCGCAAAAATAAAAATTAAATTAAATTTAAAAATTATTGAGCACAGTTTTGCATCAACGATTTCTGATTCAACATAATTTAACCTGAAAACAATAAAATCATATTGTATGATTAATTCTTTATAAGGCCACATTCTCTTTGAAAAATATATATACACATGGACCTTAATATCCAGCATGGTAGATGAAGAATATTAACTGAGTCAAATTAATCTACTTGTTAGCTAAGCTTACTTAGTTTTAATCTGAGCCACAGAAACACTTCAGTCAATAATTACATATACCAGTCAAAACATACAGAGTACAGTGTGTGCCAGTTTTCAGAAAATCATATGCTCAAATTGTTATTGTCCAAAATTATCTCTAAAATATGGACTTTTAAGCAATCTATTCCTTATATTTTGCATTTTATTTATTTGTTTGTTTTTGTGTGTGTGTTCATCTCTCTCTGTCTGTCTCTCTCTCTCTTTGTTGGTTTTTTATTTTATAGTAAGACAGCATCTTCTTTAAACTTTGAATCAATAATTAAATTTCCAGAAAGACAAATGTTTTCACAGACTAAGAGGCCATATAGGTCATGATGTACAATTCTACTTTCATGAAAAAGGTGAATTAAAAAAATCAAACCTACATCACAAGTCTTGAAATCAAATCATAATAAACCTTATAAATAATGGAAAACAAGACAATATAAAATAAGACACACTTTTTTGTTTTTACTGAAGAACAAAAGTCATTTTGTTTCTATTTAAATATTTCAATTAAGATTCACTAGTAAACTATGAATGAATTCAGGTACCTAAGGTATTAAATGAAATAAACATCTCCTACCTATATTCATCATTAATCAACTCATTATATTATTCTCTATGTTTATTTCTGGAAATAACATGCAGGATGATCTCCTGTGCTGTTTATTAAGCTATTATTAGTATGCCTTGCAAATATGGTAATATGCCTCCAAATTCCTTATGTAAAAGCTAAACTGCAAGATTCTAAATTACAAAAACTAATTTTTTGAGAGTAAAAGAAAAGAAAGTGTACCCAAAGAAGAAAAATATTAGCTTGTGATCATGCTATTCAGATTCCCCATTATATTGTATATTTTAAAATCTTTCCTATGTTTGACTCTAATAACTGTTTAACAGAAAATTATGTATCACTAAAAATTTTAAGAAATAACCGCTGAGAAGATATAATTCATCTATTTTTTCAAAAATCTGTATTTGAATTTCCTTACTTTCTAATTATCTTGGAAATAATTACAAATTTCTCCCAGACATTAAGAAAATGTCTTTGTAGGTGACCTAGAAATAAGCCATTGTATTTGATTCAAAATAGCAATGGATTCTATGAGAGTGAAAATTAGCTTCATGTATATGATGGGGAGGATAAATGATTTCTGTATGTCTTCTTTGCTGTGCAGCAGATGATGATATCTGGGGGCCAGGCTGTGTTTTATACATCTAGAGCTTTTCGCTTTTTCCAGTGTCCAGGTCAGTAGACCATGGCACCAATGAGCCCTCAGGCAACCATGGAAAGCTCCTAGGGAGGAAAAAATCCTTTTGTGCTGCTAAGAGAGACAACTCACCTCACAAATATACTGGTGACCATTGTTATCAGAACTCCCACTGACATTCATGACACGATTGTGTGTAACACCGGCATGGGATTCCATTTGTATAATCAGATGTGAAATGTTCATATTATTTTTAATCCAATAAGAGAATTTTAATATACCAAGTACACCTTCCTTATCCAGCACACCAGAAAAACACTGAAAATAAGGATTAATAGTTTAGGATTCAGGTGCAATGAGCAAAAATGGGAGGTAATAAAAAAGAAAATTCCCATATGGCTGTCATTCCCCTTAGCTGATAAAATTGCCCTTTATCTTCGGGTGCATGACTCCTAAACACACATAACTTATTAGAATTAAAACTCAGAACACACATCCTCAATGGTTAGAAGAACTAGCAGAACAAAACCTTTAGAACAAAATCTACAGTTTTTCTATTCTTTAGTTTTGGTTGACGTTAGATAGGGTGTATGCATCCCAGGCTGAGCTCTAACCTTTATGGATGACCATGGATTTCTGTTTCTCCTGCCACACAAATGCTGGGATTTCAGGCATGGGCACATCCTTGAACAGTATTCTTTCCTCTAAGAATAGAATCCCCCTGTATGATTTAATCTGAGTTTGTACTTCTTTGTGTAAAGTGTTAGAATTCAACAGATAAAGCTGTAGAAACGTTGAAGAGAATGCTTGTCTTTGTTAAAAAAATATTAAAAAGAAGTCAGATAATTTAAAAAACTCTTTTTTATTCTGAAGTCAGTTAATGCACTGCATTCACACTTTATATATAGGAAACTTTGCCCTGTATATGAGATTTAGAAGTGTTGAGTATATAACAAATTGTTAAAAGTAGGGTGGGGAAAGAGTTTCTTTCTGCAACGTTGGTACACGGCACTTGCCAAATGAAAGCATTCTAGAGCATCATTTCATGTAATCACCACCTCTCACTACCCAAATCATGGGCTCTGGGGACTCAAGTCATGATTCTCTGTTATTTGAAGATGAAAAAGTGCAGCAGGTCAGCAGCCACACCGTCTATTTCGGAAGGGTCAGAGCATCTCACCTCTGCTCCATTGATCTGAGAGAACACTATCATCCACAACTTGTGACAATACCCGCCACCCACGAATCATTTGTGTAGGGACTCATGGCCCAGAATGGACAGACAAGCTCACACAATCTTAAATTTGTTAACATTTGCTGAGAAGGAAGCATACAACTCAGCTACGGGTGACACAGCAACAAAAATTAAGATTTATTAATGACCTCTACCTTCTTCTGGGGTTGCTGCTGTTGATTTTATTTACAGAGAACTCTGGGAACCCCTAGAGCAGCTGGGAACTCTGCTATCCATGTTGACTTCGTGACTATGAATGTAGATATGCTGTAGCATAAATGGATCAGACACGCAAATGGATCATTTCTGTGCTATAAATGCTGCATACAGAAAGAGGATTTCCTTGGCTTAAGGAAATCATCTGTGAGGTCTGTAAGGGTAGGGTTACCAAGGTAAGAATGCCACCACAGCTGTGAAAGGGAGAAGGACAAGCCCCTTTATGGATTACCCAAGAAGTGTCAGCCTTAAACACGTGTGAGCAATACTAAATGGTCTCAGAAGATCCTACTTACAAATACATATTCACATAAGTCTATAACAATTACAATGAAAAAACCAGAGGCAATGAACCTGAGGATGAATGGGGATTAGGGGAGGACCTGGAGGAATCATGTAATTATAGTACTCACGTATACAATCGCCAAAAAGAAGAAATGAAAAAAAATATTTTTTTAAGAAAGTAAAAATAAGAATGCCACACTTTTACTTATGGTAAATTACACAAAGATAAAAAAAACAAAACAAAACAAAACAGCAAAACAAAGGTGAAATGAAATCCAGAAAACAGTCTTATTCTGGCTATGACTCCGTTATCATAAAAGCTTTGCCTTGCCATGAAAAAAACCAAAGGTTAAAAGAAACATCGAAACACTTTCTATATTTGTCTCTCTGAGTCTGGAATATCTCACTTAGGATTATTATTTTTTTTTTCTAGTTTCATCCGTTTGCCTGCAAACTTCATGATGTCATGTTTTTTAACAGCTGAGAACGATGCCCATGTGTAAGAGTGTGTGATATATTTGGTTATCTGTGGGTCTCAGTTGTGCAGTCAGTGATAGCAAGCTACAATCCTGCACAAAACTGCAGAGGGTAGGTACAGAGTAAGGGACTAAGGGCTGAGCCAGATCACCTTAGCAAAGTGGAATAGAATGGGTTGTTGTGGATGAATGGGCAGGGGCTGGAATGGGAGGAAAAGTGGAGAGAGGGAGAGGTGTAAGGTTTGTGGGAAGGAATGCAAGGAGAGACAGCTAAAACTAAGGCGCATTTGAGGAGTGGCATGGACACTTAATAGAGTACAGACTTCCTAAAAGCACATACATAGGTGAAAGGGATCTAAATGAAACCACCAACTAATGGGGAAAACAGAGCTCCCACCGGCTCTCTCTTATAACCAAATGAAGAAGCTTCCAGCCTCGGAATTGGGTTGCTAATTGAGTTGTTGACCCAGAGGGCTCCACAGGAGTCCCAAAACAAGCCAGGCTGTTGCCAATCAGGACTATAGTTGCTCTCCACAAACTGACAGCAAGACCTCATTTGCTGAACACAACTCACTGAAGACAGTGATGTCAAGCTTACTCCTACATAGAGCCTTCACCCTACATTTTAACAGTCTTTGGTTCAGGAACATACTATGCATGCTCTCAAAAGAGAAATGTACATACCAAGCCAGCTGCAAATCTCTTAGCTCCAATAGTGCACTACCTGCAAGATATGCTACTTCAATGGTATCACAAAGCTTTGGGAGTAAGAAACCAATAAATTATTTGACTGAAGGCCCACCCAGGAGATGGAGTCAATGCATGACACTACTTGGGTGACCAAGAACCTGAGATTAGGTAGCCCAGGGACCTATGGTAAAACCATTATAAATTATAAAAATTATAATTATAATTGTACAATAATTATATATTACACATTATATATATATAAAATAATTATATAATTGTAAAATAATTATAATTATATTTTTAACAACTGAACCATCACTTATACTTGCTGAAAGAGGAAAAATCAGTCTTCTCCAAAAAACTGACAGTGGGTATATCAACCACTTCAGGACAAGCCCCTGGTACAGGAGTAGTTGACCAATAATTACTAACTCCACAGTTGTGTGTGTGTGTGTGTGTGTGTGTGTGTGTGTGTGTACTTTTATATAGTTACAGTTTGGTATTTTTGTTGTTGTTGTTGTTCTTGAGTCCCTCAATCAAAGAATGGATAAAAAAAATTTTAAAAATGTGATACATTTACACAACAGAATACTTCTCAGCTATTAACAACAAAGAAATGCAATTTGCAGGCAAATGGATAAAAGTAGAAAAGATCATCCCAAGTGAGGTAACCCAGACACAGAAAGACACACATAGAATGTGCCCACTTATAAATGGATATTAGCCCTGTAGTACAGGATAACCATATTACAATTCACAGACCCAAAGAAGCTAAGTAAAAGGAGGGCCTAAGGGAGGGAGCATGGCTCTCCCTGAGAATGGGAAATAGAAAAGACTGAGGAAGTGCTCAAAAAGAGGGAACAGGACAGCAGAGGGAGTGCTGAGGGAAATGAGGGTGGGGATCTGATATTGGAAGGGGGGAATGAGGACAGAGGGCATGCAGAGAAAAGAGAAACCATGGCAGGAGCATCTCTGAGACTGAACAAGCTGGAGACGTACATCAGGGTAGGCTTCTGGGGGGATTTGGAGTGACTCAACTGGAGACCCCTACCAGTGACCTGAAGAGGTCACCCTCTAATCAGACCAGACTCCAAATAGAGGGAGGGGGAACACCAACCCACCTACAAAAACTTTGACCCAAAATTTACCCTTCCTACAAGATGTGCAGGTATAAAGATAGAACAGATTGAGGGAATCTCCAACCAATGCCTAGTCACAGGATGGCAGAGAGCCAACCCCTAATACTACTAAGGACACTCTGCTATGCCTGAAGACAGGAACTAGTATAGCTTACTGTTGAGAGGCTCCACCTAGCAGCCTATCGAAGCAGATGCTTAGACTCACAGCCAAACATTTGCTGGAGTGCATGGAGCCTTGTCGGAGGATAGAAGGACCCGTAGAGGACAGGATTGCCACAAGACCAACAGAGCCAACTAGCCTGGGCCCAGGGGGTACTTGGGGAGACCGAGGCACCTACCAAGGACCATGTATGGACTAGACCTAAGCCCCCTACACATATGTAGATGATAGACAGCTTGGTATTCATGTGAGTTCCATAGTAAGGGGACTGGAGGCTGTCTCTGACAAGGACTCTCTTTCATTCTTTTTGATTAATTCCTCATGGTGGGGCTGATTGACCAGGCCGCTGTGGTAAAGGGTGCACTCAGTCCTGATACAACTTGATGTGGTGGGAGGAGGAGAGGGGAAATACCCAGAAGAGGGAAGAAAGATAGGACTATGAGTAGAGGAGGGATTAAAATGCAAAGTGAATAAATAAATAATTTATTTAAAAAAAGAAAGTTTTAAGATGACTATTTTTTTTAAATAGGAAAACAAAAACAAATATTAAAAATTCTTAACTTCATTACCTTCCCTCAACTTTCAATAATGCCTATTTTAAGACAAAACTACCCAGCGCCTAAGCCTAATTACAGTTTTAAATATGCAAAACACACCCTCTTCTTTCACCTATAAATAAACTCAGTACTTTGTGAAGGTAGGGAGGAGGGCAAAGCATATAGTTCTCCCAGGATGAGCTGAGATGCCATTAATGGATAGGAAGGGAAGTGGATGGAGAAAAGAGCCACTCCGCCCCATCACACATACACAGAGGGCTGAAGGAGGGAGACATGCACGCACACATCTCATAGGATTCCATGATAATGTTTGTCTCTCTCTGCCCACAAATTACTACATAATACAAACTAGGGAGACCATTGTTCTCCTTTTAAAGCAATCCCTCGGATGCTTCTCCACCACTGGTACCTCCTGACCGTATCTGCTTGGCTAGGAGCTTAGATCTGAATCTTTAATTTACTATGGAGTATGGCAGTATTTTATATGGGATTCATTAAATGGCAGCAAAGGCATAGTTTTTCATCTTGCTCATCATTTATAAAGGTTTGAATGAAAGAATTCTCTAATAAGAGGCGCTGTAACACAACTGAAGAACTTTACATCAGGCGTGCTGTACAATGGTTACACATCAGGCAGGCTATATAATGGTTATGTCAGGCAGGCTGTGCAATAGTTTTCATCAAGCATGCTGTATAATGGTTATGACAGTCAGGCTATATAATGGTTATGTCAGGCATGCTGTGTGATGGTTATGTCAGACAGACTATGAAATGGTTATGTCAGAGAGGCAGTAGAATGGTTACATCAGGCAGGCTGTACAATGGTTGTATCAGGCACACTTTGTAATGGTTTTGTCAGGTAGGCTGTATAATGGTAATTGCCATAAATAGACCCTGAGATTTAAAGAGAAAAAGAAAGAGCTTCTAACAACAAGAACAACAAAAAGATGATTGTTTACTATTAGCTTTATCTCTTTCTCTCCTGTTTATGGAATGTTTGTTTGGGTAAAACATAATTCCTGATTTTCAGAAAATTTAGAATTATAAGATGTTGTAATTACTCACTGACCTAATCACACTGTGTTGGTAAAGGTACAAATAATGGTATATAAAACTTAACATATAACAGGAAAAGAACCACATAAAATTATTCACTCAACTATGTATATTAGGCACTAATTTTATTATGTTAAAAACTGGAAGCAAATGTTTTGTCTCATGTAAATCTCCATTACATTTTTTCTGGGGACATATTTATTTCAGAGAGTAAATAATTTACTGAAAAAAAACCTTAATGGTACATCTATCTATCTATCTATCTATCTATCTATCTATCTACCCATCTACATATTTATTTAGAGACACATTTTCATGTATTTAGGCTGTCCTTGAAGTCCTTATGAAGCCTTGAACTTTTGATCCTCCCCCACCCCCCAAATGCTGGGATTATATGTATGTACCCAACTCCTGGTTTAATGGGTACCAGGGATAGAACCAAGAGATGTGTGATACATGCTGTACAGCATTCTACCCTATCCCTTAACGCAACTTGTTAATTGACTGAAATTATTTTGCTTGATCACATTGCACTGCTTTGGTTACCAAGACACAGATGGTGCATATTTCCCAAAGATGGCTTTGATAAAGGAACACATTTTAGATACTGCATTCCTCAAAGCTTAAAACAGAGGCAGGTCTAGGGTCCTGCCGAATCTCTGGGGGTGAGGGAGTAACTTTCAAATGAGATCTTATTCTTTCACTTAACCGATAATCATCTGTACCAGCTTCCTGATTCTTGTCAACATCCAGTCTGTATGTTATAGCACAGCTCCTTCCTAAACACACAGCCTCTTGCTTCTTCCATACTTCAGAAGCCAAGATGGAGGCAGACAGACAGTGACAAGTGTAACCTGGTTGTCCACAGAATCTTCTTTGGAGTGGGACTGAACACTGTAGACAGTCAAGTGGACACTGCTGGACGTATGCCTTAAAGGCCCTTTGCTTAGATCTTACATGATCTGTACACATAGCTGCTTGCGAATTGTCCCCATGAGCTTTGATAATGGGTTGTGCTGGTGTTCCTCTTCTATATAGAAAGAAGTATGAAAGGGTAGCCAGTCCTGCAAACATGGTATGTACTCACTTAAAGTGGATATTATCTGTTAAGTCAATAATAATCATGCTATAATCCACAGACCCAGAAAGGCTAAGTAACAAGGAGGCCTCTAAGAGGGATGGTGGATATTTTGTGAAGGGAAAAATAGAATAAATTTTGTGGGTGGACTTGGGGGTGGGGATGAGAACAGGGGTTATCAGGCAGGGGAGATGGAGGAAGAGAGTACTAGGAGATACAACTGGAATTGGAGGCATTTGGTAGGGAGCGATGAGGAAACCTACTCCACAAGAAGCTCTTGGGATTCTGATGGTTCTTTTGTTCATTCTCTTTCTCTCTTTCTTATCTCTGTTTTAAGAGTATGGGGTTCTACAGCATCAAAAGAATCAAAGAGTCATAACTTACTTATCTTTCTCCATGCGTATCCCATCACTTGGGATGGCAACTGGCCAAATAATGAAGTGGAACCTTTCACCATAAGCCCCCTTCCTAGAAGCACAAATGGATGCCTTTCCCATCATTCTCTGCAGCTAAGCCCAGCCACATTCCTCATTCTTAACAACAAACCATGTCATTACTAAGATTTACTCTTGGGAACTATTTCTCTGTTTCATATTCTCCCCTTAATTCCAAGAAGTCACAAAGGACATGAAGATCCATCCATAAAAGAGGCCTGGCTTTGAATCACCTAGGGTGGGATGACTGCTTGATTATCATGAACAAATATCTACCTGACTAGAGAGATAAGTAAGAGCTATACTAAGATGACATGCTTTAAAGCCATATTCTACTGCCTAGGACTTCAACCATTAGGCAAGGTTCTAGATACAGGAAAGATTTCACTGAGAAAGAAAATAGGCTCTACGCCATTGCATGAAACTCCTGATTGCCATGTACCACTCCAGTGTGAAATGAGAGTCAATCTTCATTATCCAGTTAACAGTTTAAATGTTCCTATGCACTGGGAAAACAGTGTTGAGAAAAACCAATATTCTCCAGTATGGAGGGTTCAACAGTCATCAGCAAAATTTGGAACAACTATCAGAATTAGTTGAAAGCCTAATGAAGATTACTTTTAAAGGACTTATTTTTCATATAAATATTCTAATGACTCATATATTATGCTTCTTAAGGCTGATAGCATCGACCTGAAAGATCACATTTCCTAAATGAAACATCTTGAAGGTTAATCTTTTAAATATCCTTCAAAAGTAGTAAGAATTTTAAAGAGATAGAAATTATAGGGTAAAATTATTAATTTCTTCTTAATATGTAAATAAAATTCTGGCTCTGCAAGCTTTAAACTATCTTATCCTACTAATTTTTCTTGTAATGCACACACACACAAACACACAATAAAGTTTATGTTTGACTTTCACTATTACCTGAAATACAATAAAATAGCACAAGCATTAGACAACATAAATTTTATATAATTTTTTCATTAATAACAGATAATTCTTCATGATATTTGATAGTTTTTAAAACTGCCCATAGACAGCTCAGTCTCCACGTAGGTACCCTAGTAAGGGGATCAGGGGCTGTCTATGACATGAACTTGGTTGCCTGCTCTTTGATGACTTCTCCCTGGTGGGGCAACCAGCCCACAGAGGAAAAGGACTCAGGCAGTCCTGATGGAACCTGATAGGATGAGGTCAGAGAGTAGGGAAGGAAGACTTCCCCTATCATGGACTAGGGAAGAGGGCTAGGGGAGGAAGGAGGAGGGAGTGTGGGACTGGGAGGAGATAGGGAAGAGGGCTACAGCCAGGATACAAAGTGAATAAATTGTAAAATAATGATGATGATAAATGCAAAAAATTGTACTTTTTGCAGTATTTGTGTGTGTTATGCATGCATATAAAGGGTGTACATGCTTGTATACAAAAGCACATATATAGATATATTTACATACTACTTTGATAATTAGAAAATATCTTATTTCAGGATGTAATTATTCTATTTTATTTTATAAAGTAGTTTCTATTTTTAGATAATCAAAATTATTAGAACTTCTCCCAGATCTCTATTTTCAGGCTCACATCTTCTTATTAAAGGAGAATGTAATTAGTCTCACACGCCTACATCCATGGACTCTTTAATTTTGTTTGTTTATATTCTCTTGAACATACACATTTAAGTATAAGAATTTTTTTTAATTTCATTTTTCTTATTAGTTACATTTTGTTAACTCTGTATCCCAGCTGTATCCCTCTCCCTCATTCCCTCCCCAATCCCACCCTCCCTGTGTATCACTACTTGAAATTTAAAAATTGTACTGCTTTTTGAGAGGGACATAAGGACAATCCCAACAAATTAGCCTTGGCTACCACACACAGCCCTCATACAGGAAAATTACCTTACCAGAGGCCAAATATTTTCCTTCCCGAAAAGCCAAACAGAATCATAACACTGCAGCTGTATACAAACAACTTTTCTGTAATGATTACTTATCCCTAGGACTAAGGCTATGTATTTAAAGTTTCTGTTTAATGTCTAAATGGTACTGACTCTAAGTAGGATGCAGGGATGAGAGCTTAACTTTCACAGCAAAATGCATTTTCTTAGAGGGATAATGCTTTGCAGAGCTGATTTAGTCTGTGTTCCTTCTCCATCCTTTTGTTCCTTTATTCTTTCTCTCTAGGCCTAGATTTTCCTAGCAGAAAAGAAGGGTGTAGTCTTCTAGTGTTGTGTGGGCTCATGAAATTTTTGAGAAGCATATCAAACAAATCGCCAAGTCTGTCAATGTCATGTAGACTGTGACTTCCTGACATAAAGCAACCAAATGTAATTCAAAGTGTGGGCTGTGGCTGAGTCCTCTGCGGCCCTGGTCTCTATCAATGATTAATGCAGCCAGACATGAAGCTGTTCTGCTAAACCTACAATTACTGCCACAGAATCCCCTTGCAGCTTCCTTAGAACCCTGAGGCCTTCCTTTTTGCTATCTGCCTTCAGTTGTTTAATTCATTTGCATGCCTTCTATCTGCTTGCTTAACTGGATCTAAAAGAAGGAAAGTTACCTGTGTGTCTTTTGAGTAACTGGTTGGTTGATCTAGTTTAAGAACTAGAAATTCCTATAGGTATCTTCGCATGTGACAAAGGTGTGTTTCTTCTGTGTCCTAGTAAGTTAAGGTGGAACCCAGTCTCAGGATGAAAGCTGACACTGTGTTAAGCATGTAACTGAAAATCAACCAGGTTATGATTCCTAATCAAACTTCCACCCTTGCATACTTGTCTAGTGACTGCTGAATCTCTGCTCATCTGAGTAATTATTAGCTCTCACTAGTGTTCATCTTTTTGTCCCTTCAATGATTTTGAAAGGGTGTTTGATACTTTATAAATCTAATAAAAACTAGGAAAATGTGTGTAGTGGACATTCAGAACTCTGAGTTAGTGTCTGTAAATCTCAGTATAGCCTGTTTTCCCCATGCTTCCTTTTCTTTTCCCCCTCCCGGTACTACTACTCAATAAACAGACATATGTACAAGAATTAGGAAGGAGGCTGTCACAAGAACACAAACTGTAAAACAGGGCACCGATTTTCTCAAAGTGTAGAGTATTTCTGAATTAGCAAAGCCCTGCTTGAAGTCTCATCTGTGAACATCCTGAAAACAAAGAGTCACATGCACATTCAATGGCACAAGAAAACCAACCACACTCAGAGGAAGAATCTTTGTAATTCGTTTTATGAGCAAGATCATAGTGCCGACTTTGCAGTTTCAAAAGTGATCTGCTAAGGCAAGTCGTTTAGAGCGAGGGCTAACGTACACTCAAGGGATGGTGGGTAGATGGGGCCTGTGGCGAGGCAGCAGCACAATAAAATCTTTGCCCGTGGCTTCACTACATACTTCCCTAAAGGAAAGCTCCATCGTTAAAAACGTCCCATTCTAGGATGAGTTTCCAGTTGCTCTGTTGTCAGGATACGCATCCTAATTCCTGGTGATTTTAAACATGCTTGTTCTCCTGGATTCAAGTAATTGCCTAATCTGACAGATAAAATGATTTTGCTGGAATTACACAGTCACTGCAGTACGCGTCTGCACGTTGTATAAGCAACTATCCAGATGCAGACAAACCGCTCTCCGCTGCCTGCACCACAGTGGTTACATTCAGTGACGGGAGGCTCAGTTCTTGAGTTGGCTGTGGGTGCACCCAGGATCGTGGTGCGTGTATTTAACATTCTTCACATACCTTCTTTAAACCACATATCTCTTGACTGACTGTTGAGGACAGTAATTATGTACAAGAAGCAATTATTGTGCTTGTCCCCCACAAACGAATGCGATCAATGTGGTCTACCTTTCCAAATATGGATAATGCCTGTGAGTGCCAACACCCCCACACACACAACACCGGTGTCTGTGTGGACACACACCACACACAGCACAGTCATTCTCTGTCACTGCAGGAAAGGTTAGGCTAACACAGACAAAAGCCAGTTCCCAGGATGCTGCTTTATCCACCTTTCTCGTACCCATGTGGTGCCACAGGAAAATTTACTCAATGAATAACTTAAAAAATGCATTGTTCCTTTCGGTAGGGTATCGTTACCAAGTCTGAAGAACAATTAAGACTGTAGACACATATGTTTAGTTGTGATTTTCCAGGCAAATGCCAAGTGTGGCCAACGCTGTCGTGTGGTGTTGCCTGTTAACTTTGAATTAAGCTAACATTTAACTCACTGACCCTCAGTCTTTTGAAGTTGAGTAGACACCAGGGCAACTGTAAGGATAACACGTGAAACAAAGATAGAGCCCAAATAGGGCTCTAACATCCCCAAATGGCAATATGTGAACCCATGCATAGCCACACTAGTTTGCTCTAAACCTCCTGAGAAGTTAAAACTGAGGTATGTCTCAGTTTTATCAAGTAGCCCTCCAAAAAGCATGGTCTTAGTTATTATAACAAAAGATTGGATTAAGGAAAAAAAATCAATATCCATGGATTCAAATGATATGATCATGAAGATCCAAGAGACATTTAACACAGGATTCTATAAAATTCTAAGTGACTTTAGCTATCTTAGAACAAATTTGTATTAAGTATATCACCTGTGTTAGCCATATTCTGTTATTGTAACAAAATAGCTGATCCAATCAGTTTAAGGGGAGTAGAAGTTTATTCTAGCACACAGTAGCAGACACTTCAGTAGTTGTTGGCAAGTTTAAGAGGAGTAGAAGTTTATTCTAGCACACAGTAGCAGACACTTCAGTAGTTGTTGGCACACTTGCCTCTGGGCTTGTTCTGAGATCACACATCAGGACATCAGGACTGGGTGCTTATAGCAGAGCATTCTGTGGCTGGAAGGCAAAGAGCAGCAACAAATGTCTGACGCCCCAAGATGCCATTGGACAAGAACATGCTCTCCAGTGGTATCAAGCTGCCTCCTAGGTCCACCTTTTAAAGTTTCTACTATGTCTAGAGAGCCACGGTGTGACTAGGACTTTATGAACACATGGCCTTGGAAAACACTATAAATTCCTAAATTCCTGCTAAGCTCCAAACACAGTTCAGGAATTCTAAGATTGTTTTTTAATGAAATAACTAATAATAAATAACTAGCAATTGAGCTCATAATGATTTTTAACCGCCACCCTGACTTTTTAAATGAAAACAAGATGACAGAATCATCAGAAAAAAATAATAATAATAAAAAGGTGACATCACTGAGCACAAAGTTCCCGTTTTGACCCTGAAAACTGGGGATCAGAAGCAGAACGTGACATGGGAAGAATGCAGAAGACATTCAGTTCCTACCTGCATGGTTTAAAGGCCGTTGGACAAATATTGTTTTCCGCACTTATACATGAGAAAAAGAAAGCCCAGGTAGGGTAAAGTGACATCAACGTCAAACAATATTACTCATTATTTACTGAAGATATCTCCTTACGTCATGTTTATTTGTGGAATGGACTATTGTAGTTTTTGTTTATAGCTTTGTTTTTAATAGGGATGCTTTAGTCTGGATTGGAGACACATGATTGCAAGCTCAGCAGGGAGGCTGAGGCAGGCAGATAAACCCAAAGACAGCCTGAGCTACACAGTGAGGACCTTTCTCAAAACGACAAAAGGGAAAGGTCATTCTAGGCCTGTTTTATTAATGTTTAATAAGTGATATGCCAGTAATACTTTTCTAACTATATTAATATTTTTATAGATGACATGGAAATTACATCTTGTTTTGTTGTTGTTTTGTTTTATTTGAGGCAGCCTTGGCTGTCCTGGACTCTCTTTGTAGACCAGGCTGGTCTCAAACTCACAGAGATCTGCCTGCCTCTTTCTCCCTAAGTGAAAGAATTATAGGTGTGAGCCACTGAGCCCTCCACTTGGGGTAGGGGCATGGGAGGAGAAAATGGTGGGAGAGTGGGATTGGGAGAGGATGAGAGAGGGAGCTACAGCTGGAATACAAAGTGAATAAATTATAATTAATAAACAAACAGGCAAACAAAAGACTCACTAGTTCAATACCAATTCTTTAACTACTATCAAAATGCAGTTTATAGATGAAATGTGGAAGTACATATTTTAGATGCAAAAACAACCAGAGTCAGTTTTTTTTTTATGAACACTTTTCAGAGAGGACAGTTTTCAATTCAGTTAAAATTTTATTTCAAATACACATTTTGAAACTAGGCCACATTCTGCACTCTACTTGCCAAAAAGGAAAATTTTAGAGTCTGCACACCCGTCCTGTGTCCGAGGTGCATCCTCAGCCATCCCCTCATGATTAACCTAGCCAATCTGAAACCTTACTGTTAAGACTTCAAAAGGGATGTTACTTTCAAATGTGCGCAGGGTGCAGAGTCAGTCGCGGGTCATCACTGAAGGGGATGGTTGTACTCTGTAAAGCATGAGCAGTGGAGAGGCCTTGGTGTACCATGTTTACATCAGTTTTTACAGATGACACCCCCAGCAAAGTAGGTAGGACCCCGCAGCACACTGGTGTCTGCTGGTGTCTTGTGACAGGGCACTAGAGACATTTTAAAGGCCAATGAAAGACAGGAGAAAGGCTCTCCTTAGCCCTCCTGCTCAGAGAGATGACAATGTTAATATTTACCTCAAGAACTAATTATAGCCACCTGCTTTCAGCCCGCCTCACAGCCTTGTCCTTTGATCCCAGCAGCTGGGAAAATGATGTCTGACAAGGACATAGCAAGGCTGAGTTGTGTTCTTGGTTTTTCTACCAATGATATATATATATATATATATATATATATGATCTTGTTTCTCTTCATTGACAGGAAATGTTGATTAGAAAGACCAAGATGGAATAGGCTTGCACCCTCTCCATATGCTTTAAAAAGAATAATTTATTTATATTTCTAATTGAAATATGAATAACAGTCACAGGTACATCTATCAACTCTGCCAGGCGACTTTTTTGGGGGGCTTACTTGTAGACTTTTCTGTTAATCTTGTCTCTAATATTCTCTTTCAGTTCTATGAAAAATATATTTTCTTTTTCAGAAACTACAATGCCATCTCTTGTCTTCCTCACATACATGTATAAATTTCCTAGGAACAATTTCATATTCTGGGAAACACATATTACTAAGTACCTCAGAGTACCTAACTTAGATCCAGACTCTTGTCCTAAATCCAAATAAACTCTGTTCTTCTCCTTCTTCAACCCTCCCAAACAGTTAAGGTTCCATGAGGAGAAAATACTTGCTTAGCCCAGTTCCATCTCTCTTCATACTATTTTTCTGGGTGCTGTTTCTCCCAAATGGCTGGATCAAATCTCCCTGACATTATTTCCAAAGGGATTTCCTAAAGCACATCCCCCTAGAAGAATCACCAGTGCTCAGAAGTGTGGCACCAGGCCAAGAGAGACTAACAGGAACTATTTTTTTTTCCTGGTGATTTACTATGCAGCCAGAAATGTTCACCAGTGCTCAGAAGCCTCTTCACTGTACCGTGTGGTGTAAAGCTAGGGGAAGGAAAGACGTAAGCTGTGGACAAAGAGTAGAGGTCCACTTCCTGTTGGAAACTAACTCTAACGAGTCAGAAATCCCTAAATTTTCTTGGCTACGTTATCCACAGTCTGAAGGACTGATTGGTAATACAGGAGACAAACCTTTCACACTTGTACGATGCTGTAGCTTTTAACTATTTTGACTTGTAGCTTTAACTATTTTGACTTATAGTATCCACATGTTCCCCTGCCCAGGTAATGTGAAGATGGGGGATCGAGGCTGGAGAAAAGTCAGTATCACCTGCATCAAATGTTCTTTTTCCTAAATAGCAGTAGACTCCTTTATTAAAAAGTGCAGCTTATGAAACTTGCTCCCCCCCCCAGGAGTTTAAATTTTAAAAAAGAACACAACATTCAGACACTAATGGCGAGATTCTATAGTTTATAAGTTCTAAAAAATAAAAAAATAAAAAGCAGTAATCCATGGTACTGGATACTTCAGCTGTCAAAACAGAAGTCTCAAATTCTACCCCAAAGTTTTATTTTCACTGTGGCCCTTTGCACATTTACCTCCACGCTCCACGCTCTTATGTCTGTACTGAGATTGTGCTGAGATCACCACCATACCTAGGCCCAAGGTCAATGGATGCCCTGAACTTAAATGAGCTTCATGGGGCCTGAAGCAAACTCAAAGAAAATATAGAGTTAATATCAAGAGTAATTTTAGACAGTAAAGTTTGAAGTTCAGAGAAATCACTTAGGTAAGCCGGGTCAAAGAAAATGCCTTTTCCTCCATGATTTACTGTTCTAATATGTTTGGGAGCCCACAAAGCCCTTTGTGCTGATGAGGAATGCATGCCATTATCCTCTAGAGGGTGCCACTGTGGAGCAAAGCGTCTCCTTATAATAATAGCAAAAAAAAAAAAAAAGAAAGAAAAGAAAAATTAAGAAAAAGATGGCGCTCTTTGTAATCTATGACGTCCTATGCAGCTGAGGATCCCCATCATACTATGCAGCTGAAGATCTCCCATCCTATGCAGCTGACGACATGCAGCCCTGTGAAACAATGACGAGAAATGCAGCATCTTAGTGACTTCCAGCTTTGCTACAGAAACTCTACGAAAGAGCAAGCTTTGAAGTTTTAAGCTTTTCCGTTTATGTATAGAAGATACTTAGTTTACAACTGAAGTCCATCTAATTTGTGTTAGCACTTTTAAATGAGGAATGGCAATTTACAAATAAGAGAGCGTGCAGAGTAACAGAGGAGAGCAGGACAGTGTAGCCAGATAACACATGTGCAACTATGAAAATATTTACTTTTTGTGGCACATGCACACACATGCTGGTGTGGTCAAGTCTGTGCTGATGTGCATCTACGCACAGAAGACAATGGTTGATACGGGATGCCATTATAGATCATTCTCCCCCTTATTAATTATGCCAGGGTCTCCTTCTTAACCCAGAACTTGCCCATTCTCAGTCTAGCTAGTCACCTTGCCTGGGAACCCAAGTCTCTACCTCCGAGTGCTGAGAACACAAATGGTTGCTGCACAAGTCTGGGTTTTTATGTATGTGCAGAATCCCAAACTGCAGTTCTTACACTTCCACAGAAGCATGTTATCCACTGAGCCATCTTACCCACTTTAAAGACATGATTTTTAAAACATGAAGGCCAATGGATGGGGTATAGGTGCTACCTTCAACATGATTTCAATGAAAACATTCAACTCAGTCCACAAGATGGCAAATTACAAATGTGGTTCCTTCTTCACTTGCACATTTGGGCAATTAGAGTCACTGAGACATGACTAGCGTTTGCTTGGTCTTCAGCAGCAGCAGTGAAAGAATGGAGACTGATTTTCATTCCTAACTGCAATCCATGTTAGAGGATTTCTTCACAGACTGGGAGGTTGACAAGGAGGTTTTGATAGTTCAGGTTAATAGGTTCTGTGATTCATAGCTACTGTTCCTGTCAAAGGCATGATAATCAGTTCTCCTTCTTCCATGGTTGGCATTTTCTGCTTTATATAACATCTTTTATACTTGTCCTTGAATTCATCTGTCCTTATTGAGAAAACATCGGTCTACATTTGTATACCTTTGTGAACATCTGCGAAGAAAAGAAAAATCAAAATTATCCAGCCTTTTCCATAAATGATGGCTCAAAATACATTTAAAATTAAATTAGTCATTTGTCGGAATGCACTAAATAATTTGGTATGGTTTTGCTTCTTGGCTTAGGGATATAAATTATAAAAACAACAAAAAGCATGTATAACTTATAGGCTATAAAATATTAGTCAAAAGACAATTGTAACAATTTTCCATGCATTTTGAAAAATGTAATGATAATACAAAGCAAATTTTGTTAGATTCATGGTAGAGGAGTTCGTATTTGTCAGCAGAGACCTGATATACAGAACCTCACCACTGAGAACTGACAACTGCCTAGTAAACCCAAGCCCCGGGGCTGAACTTGAGTGTCAATGCTGCATTAAATAGGCCTTCCACGTGGTCATGGTTCTGGACCAGCTAGTGACCCAGACATTGCTGGAATCTATATTATTTCTCCATTTAGAATTAATCCATCCCAAGTCTCAACTTTAAACATTTGCATTTGTGGCTTCAGACGAGTTTTTATACCCCAAATAGTGTGATTCATGAGCAAGAGTTTCAGCAGAAAATAACATGCATTAGGACCTTGTGAGCTTGTTCGGGGTGGCTTGTTTGTTGATGACAATGTGTAAGCAACTCCATTTTTTTGGTATCAGCTTTCTTCCCTCTATAGGAGCCTGTGTTGATGATGATGAGCACTGCTATATATGTTTATATTGGTATAGAAGTTTTGGTTAGATTTAAGGGCAAAGTCTTTTGTTAAAATGCAGTTCAGACATTTGAAGAAATTCTATCAAAAACTACAAATAAAGTGGGGGAGATGGTTCAACTGGTAAAGTGCTTTCCACACAAGAATGAGGAGCTGTGTTTAAATTCCCATAGCCCACATAAAACTGGATGTGGTGGTGAGCATCTCTAATCTCAGTGCTTCTCCAGCAAGACCAGAGGGAGAGACAAGAGAATCCTCAGAAGCTTGAAGGTCAGCTAGACTTGTGCATGCAGCAGCAGACAATGAAGGATACCATCTCAAAATGGATGGCAAGAAGTAATATCTGAAATTTCCTTCAATAAACACACACACACAGTATTATTTGAAAAATACTAATAAATGCAATATGGCTACAATATGACTGCAATATGGCTAAACATGTAACTCTTGAAAAAAATCTTTAAAATTGAAACAGATTTCTTACAAGAACAAAATATTGTAAATTACATGTTAATTGTGAAACCTACAACGTTGGGCTTGCAATATAGAATTTACATGAAAGTCTTTGATCCTAAGTTTGCATGTTTTTATATCAAACTTTTTAATGTCTGTTGCCTATCTAAACCACAAAGAATAGATAAAAAAAATGTGCTCTTGTAAATCATAGTACTTGAATAATATTTACATAATTAAGCCTTTAAAGTTTTTCCCATATAAATTATTCACCTTGGCATGGCTTTTCTGAAATAGCTAGTATCATGTCCCATTTTCAGTGCTATGAATAGAAATAGCCTGGTCTGGAAACCTTGATTTTACAGCTGGGCTTTTCTCCTTCTGAATGTTCTGCACACTATAAAAATCAGAACAATAGACAGTCATGAATGCTGTCTACCCATCTTTCTCAGGACAGTGCTGAGAAACACATAATTTATTCAAGCATGTTAGCTGTTTATTAAAACATTTTAAGATGTTATTTTAATAAGTAAAATTTAATAGTAAGTTTTTAAACAAATGACAGCACATCACAAAATGCATAAGACAAAATACTGAATGGAAAGAAAGTAAGTCCAAGTTAGTTAAAGGGGGTCTCCGGAAGGGTTCCTAGGAGGTTACCTGGCAGCAGTAGGAACTCCGTGTATTAGAAATGAGACAAAGGCAAAGAGGGAAACTGAGACAGAAGAAAGTTCTGAAGTCTTTCGTCTGCATGAGTTAAAGATCAATGACTGCAGAAATTTTTATGTCAGAAAGAACTGGGCATAAAGGAAGGAGTAATGTGTACATCAGAGGTATAGGCCAGTTAGAAAATGCAGCATCATAAAAATTGCCCCAGAGAGGCAGATAGGATCCCAGAGCCAGTGAGAAGCAAAGTAATAATAGATTGTGAATGATGTGATGCAGGCAAGAGACTAGAACAACTGTTACTTCCTTCAAACTCTCCATTTCAGGTCTGTAGTGTAAGTCCCTAGGAATGATATAAATTGGTATTGCTAATAGTAAAATGTGAAGAAAAAAAAATCCCGTGAATTAGAAGATGGCTCTTATCAATGATTTCTACACTGCACACGATGAAAGAGCACACTTAATAAAGTAAGTCAGGATAATGTGCACAGAGAAAAAGTTCACTCCACAAACCTTTAGTTAAATGGATTAGATGTGAATTTCAGAAATCCAAACATTGAAGAATAATCTATAGAATATGAGCAAACTGTGTTGGGATACAATCCTGACTAGAACATACACAGCTTTTCACAGCTAACTCAGGTTTACTTGCAGCAGTAATTAAAACAGTCACTGCATCATAGCAGTGACCATGGAGCTTAATAGAGGTTCCAAAGATTAAGTAATATTCTCAGAAACAGCCAGTAATCAAAATGTTTCGAGATTTAATCTTGAAATTCTGGGGGTTTTCTCCATTTTCTTTTCTTTGCATTAAAGTGGCGGTTACCATGACTCTCCATTTTTGAGCCCTGAAATGTTATTAAAACAACCACTGCTGTTCAAACATGAGCTTGAGGACATGAATAAAGTGGATTATTTCAGTATGAATTGAATAAGAGTTTAAAAAGTCCTTTCACAGTGGGTAATATCCTTAGGCAAGTGTTAAAAAGGGTTACATGTCACAAAGGATCTTTCCCATTATGCCTAATAGAGAATGGAGTAGCCAGGGCACAAGATGCTGTCAGTCTTCACCACTAAGCATGGGAAGTACGATGCTCACAGGCTTTATCATTGCCCTGTATGCCCCAGACCAATCTGACCATATACTTAGTATTTCTTGTTTTTATGAAAGGAAAAAGCTAACATTAATAACGGTCTTCTGAGAATGAAAATAATTGTAAATATTTCATATATATTAGATATTCTCATCTATAAAAGCACCAAACAAAAACCGCTTTGTGTAGATCCCAAATCATAACTTTAATAGTATGGCAAATAAATAATTGAAAACTACATGTAGGCATTTGGAAGGCATTGCTTATTATTCAAATGCAACGGAAACATCAGTTTTTAGTAGTGATAGCGGTCACACACAAAGCAATACTTATCATGTACAGGAGACTAATAATGTTCTATAGTTGTTTTTCAATGGCTTCTGGTGATTTAATTTAATCATGTTTAGTGTTTGTTTCAATCACAATGTATTTAACATTATGAAAGGAGAAAACTTGGTCATGCTAAGTTATATGAGCTGTAATATTCAAGACATGAAGTTTGATTATCTTTGAATATAGGCTGTAGTTAGAAGGGTAAAGATAATTTAAGAGCGTTTAAAAGGGTAAAAGAGGCTCCAATAGCCATCCAGCAATACCGTACACATGTGTTTATATTAAAGATTCTGGATCCACCTTCCCTGGTGCTGTTAGTGTTTACTTCCAAGTGCATAAGCAACAGGGATGCCAAGGAAGAGAAGCACCTGCTCAGCAGTTGGCATGGCTATTCTCAGTGTGTTATGGTTTCCTCACAAAATGTGCTTTCTATACACAATGGACGGTTTCTTGAGCAGAGAGTGTAATTATTACATATCCACAAAAACAAAACTGAAAATAATCATATGAAGCAGTTAGGTCAGTCACAGTGAGTCCAGTATCACCTCCTATGATTCCTGGGTGCAGCCTTCATAGACACACAAAATCATACATGTACAGATGACATAAAAATAAAGGCAAAGGGGACTAGTGATCAAGAGGAGAAGGGAAGGACAATGAGGTGAAGAGGCACAATTTCAAAATCCATTAGATACTTGTATGAAGATGGCCCCACGCAATAATAAAATAAACACTATTTGTCTTGTTTTCCATAAAGCAAAAATAGTATACATATTTTAGTGCATTTAAAATAATGGACATATTGTTTTGAATTTGCCAATGTTTTCAGTTTGGACAATTTATTTTTATCTAAATGTAAAGACTATCTATTTAGGGTCATTGATGGGAACAAGCTGTAACTAATAATTAGAAGTGACCAAATAAGTATTACTCACCATACATTCAGCTCCTGGCCTTCCTTGCCTGAGGCAAGGCTAGGAAAGATGTGGCCCTCTATCTCTGCCATGTGTAAAACTGCATTGGGCATACATACCAGCAGGAAGCCCTCAGGAGACATACATGGATTCAAATTTACTTTCCATGGAGCAACTGGCAATACAGCTTTTCCCATGAGTCCCCTGAGCTCAGTGGTAAGATGCAGTACAATGGCTCCTAAAGAATTATTTGTTTTTAATCTCCAAACCTGTTAATTAGGCTAGGTTACACAGTGAAGAAGCATTAACGTCATTAATATTCTGATTTTAAGATTAGTCAGATATGTCAGCTGGGCTGGGTGTAACCGAAAGGTGCCTAACAAATGAAGGGGGAAATCCAAAACAGCAGAGAGATGGTAGTGTAGGAGACACGTGGCTTCATGTTGCTGGCTTTGATGGTGGGACTCTGAGCCAAGGTGGCCTAATTCTTTTTTTCTTCACAACTTATTCATTATATATCCTTATTGAAGCCCCCTCCTTCAGCTCCCCCAGACTCACCCTTCCTCCCTCTTCCCCTAGTCCACTGAAAGGAGTTCTCCACTATTACCACCTGCCCATAGTTCCTTAAGTCTCATCAGGACTGCTTGGATCCTCTTCCTCCATGGCCTGGGAAGGCCACATCATCAAGGGCAAGTGATCAAAGAGCAGTCAATGCAGTTCATGATAGAAGCAGCCCCTGCTCCCCTCACTCAGAGATCCACATGAAGACTGAGTTGCCAATCGGCCACATCTGAGCAGGGGGTCTAGGTCCTCCCCATGCATGGTCCTCCATTGGTGCATCAATCTCTGTAGGCCCCGGGGCTCAGATCTTTTAGTTTTTTTGGTCTACTTGTGGGGCTCCTGTCCCCTCCCTGTCCCTCTATTCCCACCTCTATCTTCTTACATAAGACTCCCTGCACTCTAACCAAAGTTTGGCCATGAGTCTCAGCATCTGCCTCCATCCCCCGTTGGGTAAATCCTTTCAGAGGACCCTTTCTAGTAGGCTCCCATCCTGTTTCCTCTCTTCCACAACATCTGGTGTTTATCCTGTTTACCATTCTGAATGAGATTTAAGCATCCTCCCAAGTGTCCTCCTTAGCATTTAGCTTCTTTAGGTCTGTAGATGGCTGTCCTATATTATATGACTAATATCCACTTATAAGTGAGTGTATACCATGCCTGTCTTTCTGTTTCTGGGTTACCTCACTCAGGATGATATCTTCTAATTCCAACCATTTGGCTGCAAATTTCATGATTTCCTTTTTTAAAATAGCTGAGTAGTCTGCTCAGATGTAGCCCTTGGTAGCTCAGTAACCAATTGGTTTCCCATAGTAAAGGGAACAGG
>REGO01000027.1:8736898-8750306 GCA_010120015.1 Rhombomys opimus
AATAAACTATTAACAAAATAGTAATGTTATGTGAATTATATATCACAAGCCAGTTTGTCTCAATATCAATGGTAGGCACGGTATTCCTTGTTAAATAAATGTTATCTCATTTTACAAATATTTGTTTATTGTAGATGTAGCAAAAATTAAACTTTCTAATAGGCTAATTTATGACTCTGCTGAAAAATTGGTGACATGTGAATTCAATTACAAATTAAAAATAATCCCCATCAAGGACCATGCATGACCTAGACCCCTGATCAGATGTAGCCCATAGGCAGCTCAGTCTCCATGTGGGTTCCCTAGTAAGGGAAGAAGAGACAGTCTCTGACATGGACTGTGCTTCCTGCTCTTTGATCACTTCCCCCTGATGGGGCAGCCTTGCCAGGCCACAAAAGAAAAGGATGCAGGCTGTCCTGATGAGTCTTGATAGGCTGGGATCAGGGGGTAGGAAGGAGGTCAGACCTTTTATGAGGACTAGGGGAGGGGGAGGAGGGAAGAGGGAGGGATGAGGGAGGAGGCTACAATTGGGATTATGAGAAGTAAATTTAAATAAAACATAATTCCCATACTGTCTGGTAGCATGGAAAAGAAATTGCTTTCTCTTTGAATAAAATATCCTCCTATATGCCCTACAGATGTACTTCATGAAATTCATCTGTGTTCTATACTGGCCCAGGAGGGCAAGCAATGGCTCTATCGTTACACAGTGGGGTGTCCCACTAGAACTAAATATAAGACAGCTTTGATTTCCTTGCTGAGACCTGGCTAACCTAATTTTAGATAACCTGAATCTTTCCCTCTGTGAGTTCATACCAATGAAGCTCTGATTCTATTGTCCTAGAAGCAGAAAGGAATATGCATACTTTGACCTTTAAACAACTATTTTGATAAAAAATACACACATGGAAAGACTGTACAGTCACACATACATACCTGCGCCTCCAACCTTTCTAAGAAAATTACATTTAATATGCTATAGTCCTGGTTGGAAACTGCTTCAAAACAACCAAAGACATTTAAGTAAGTTATCTATCCTAGGAAATACTCAGAAGTATGATTCTTTTCCAATAGGGCTGCTGCCATTTATCTCATTCTTAAAAGTATTCTGTTTCAAATTTGCCTTAATAAGCTTGTGCAGTATTCATCTCTTCTATGATCAGTGTGGATGTGAAACAAAAAGACAACAAGGAGCATCTCAGATGGGACAGCGAAACATGTGGTTTCCCTCAGCATGCATTCATTACAGTATAAGTGTTTACAGTTAGAGACCCCACTAATGAGCCAGATAATACTGTCTTTAATAAAACTACTATTGTACTCTACAAACATGCATCTTGGCCAAACTTGTACACTACCAACACTTTTTTAAAGAACTCTGAGCATCAAACATTTGTATTCAATGCACAAAATACTGATCATGCCACCGTTTTTTGGGTGGAATTGTATAAATTGCAAATTTCTATTTGCCCTGAGATTTCGCCTTACACCCATCAGAATGGCTAAGATCAAAAACTCAAGTGACAACACATGCTGGAGAGGATATGGAGAAAGGGGAACCCTCCTCCATTGCTTCATATTTTCTTAAAGCAGTAAGATAACGATATCAATGATAAAACTTTCCCGATGCCATTATTTCAGGTTGTAAAAATGCTGCTAAAATGTGAAGAGATGCTTTGCTTACTATTCATAATCTCAAGAGTGACTGGCTAGGAGATATAATACAATACAGCACATTATACATAATATCAATATGATTAATATAAGACAAATATATCAAGAATATTCTTAAGGGTACCATGAACTGTGTTTGTTTTCTGGAAGACATGAAATAAATGTCACACTCACTGCTATAAATCTGTTTGACATTATTACTGAAACATGCAGCTGGATAATTTTTCTACCTATTTATCTGTATATTGGTACTTGGCTTATACTAATTATAACATTGAATATCTGCTTAGGTAATAAATTCAATGTGTTTTTTAGTTTTTACAAGAAGCTTTTAATGTAATTCTGCTGATCTTAGTGTTATCTGTTTTATTTGTAGTAGTATTTTACAAATAATATCATTATTACATTATTACTGTTAGAATTAATAGAATTCACATTCTTAGTATCTTATTGTTAGCAGTAGTATTCCCTTATTTATTACTATTAGTCTTGGACAAATGAGAAATAAGAGTGTGAGGGCAAATGTTCAATGCAAACTATAAATGCAAACCTAACTATAGTACTTTCTGGTTCTTGCTATGAGAAGATAGGTTGAAAGCGCTCAGTTTCATAGACAGACATAAGCTAAAAGTCAGAGTAGAGCCAGGAGGAAGATAAACAAGGGAAAATAATGTTTAAATTAGGAGGAAGTGGGACAGAGCATTGAAGACAAGAATTCACCATTACATCAAGGGCAGCTGATGGAGACATCAGGCGATAGCTGTGTGAGCTATGTGCTTGGGATCCCTGGACTGACACACTGAGTTCTAAGAAGAGAGAGCAGGGAGCAGGCCAAGCTTAGCGGTAGTAGAGGGTTACTAAGAATGCTAAATGTCTGACAGCATTAGAATCGTGAGTTAAGAATAAACCCAGAGTGATGGTGTTACATCAAGCACAACTGAAGGAAATTTGAAAAACTGAGACTGGGTCAAGGATCTATTATCTCATAAAAGCTCAGTGGCTGAAAAAAGTGTGAATCCAGAAAAATAAAGGGAACAAACAAACAAACCAATCTAGGACCAGATTCCCCGAAGGTAAGATGGAGTGAGCTAAATTAAAGAACACTTCAAGGACAAAGCCCTGCAGAGATCAGCACAGAGGCCTAGCTGGTTACATGAAACAAACAAACAAACAAACAAACAAATTTTTTGCTTTGGGTTCACTGACCATGAGAATCTTCTAATCATAAGGGAGTCCTACTCCATTCTGGGGCTCCCTTGTCTACATCACAAATGTTAATCAGCTATTAGGCATGATGAATGACACAATGAATGTTTTAAATAGCAGCAAATGTTGAGAAAGGGCTACAGCACATCAGCTAACTCGACACTGAAGACTCATTTTCTGACATGGATATGTATTTACCATCCAAGTGTTACACTGGACAAAGAAAATTTCAACTGAAAGTTAAAAAAAAAAAGAATTAACAAATGTGATTTGATAGTTTCACACAGCAAGCTTAAGAACCAAATAAACTGAGTCAATGTCTGATGAGTATATGGATTTTTTTTTTGGGGGGGGGCAACAGGGTAGCAGTGTGCATTTTGAATTGGGAAGTTCTATGGTTAGAGATTCGTTTTGGAAAAGATAACTATAGCAACAGATGGCTTAAACAGTCAAAGTAAAAGCAAAGGGGGCCAATTAGGAACCTATTGCAGTAACTTAGAGGTGAGATAAAGAGGATATGGATTGCACCTATGACAATAAGAATACAGAATTTTATAGTGCTGTAGCAGAGGGAATGAGTGAGTCAGTGAAAAAATTTCTTAAAGTGAAATGATATTTTATTGAGAAAGCTGCAGAATATGCAAAAAGCACATAGAATCACACTTGCTGGATAGAAAATATGTCTTTGTAGCAGATGTAAAGTTTTAAGACATGTTATAGCACCAATGCATAAGACCCCATCACTCAAAGGATATGTATTCTCATACATATATTAGGTACATCATTTGATTAAATCAGGGCACAATTTTTAAAATTGCCTAGCATTATAATGCCAAATCATATATGATTTCATAAAAGCACTCAATATTAATGTAGGTAGCAATGTAGGTATTTCAATATATTTATATGTACTTTGGCCGGTAAAAGACATAAATGCAAGATTAAGGGTGGCACCATCACTTGGTGGGTGAGCCTTCCAGGGTGGCATCATTTGCATTTACTACCAACATTGTTCACTTGCTTCATTAGGGCAGGCTCTTACTCTACAGAGCTCAAGAAACAAGCTTATTCATAACTTCAAAGTTAAGAGTTTCATTTCTTATTCATTTGGAAGAGTGGTCAGCATTGATTAGCAAAGGTATGGAATCACCAATGTTTCTCTTTTTTCCTTCTAAACTTTAAATAATACAGGTGATTTTACATCTAAAATCATCAGATAATTAAAAATGCAGGCATGTACATGCTATCATCATTGCACAAAAGAAAGATGAATTGTTGTACTCAGATACCTGAGCTACTCATGACTGTTCTTAACTATCTATTTCATTTTTTCCAAAATGAATTAAGGATTAAGGTAATATCTCACTATGATTTTTGAACATAAATCCTATGGAATGGTCACCCTTGTACTCAACACTGTTATTTCTTCCCAGACTTCAAGACAATGAATATGATATGAATGATTTACATCTACATTCTGAAAAGGCATATTTCATTTTCATTATATTTGGAGTATTTTACATGTAGTAATACCTGACATCAATAATGTTTGTTGCTATTATTTGTGTTTTAGAAACCAACAAGAAATAAAGAAAAGTTACAGAGAGATGGAGAGACCTACAAATGGAGAGACATGTATACAGTCATAAAATAAGGGCCAGAAAGAATAACTTTTATTGGTCGATGTTATTATCTGACAATTTCATACATGTCTACAATTTCTTGAAACATCAAATTACTTGTAGATTACTTGCCAAATGGAAGACTTAAAAATGCAGCAAAATAAAGTAGCTCAGGTACGTTTCTCTTGATTTTTAAAGTGCATTTATATTTGAATTAAAGTCTGCAGAGCACTGCCTGATGCATCTGACCAGACCATGTTTTCTCAGGGCCATTCTGTCCTTCTCTGCTACTCATGTGAATGGCTGTCTTGCCTGTGTAGCTGTTCTCACTAAAATAGTGGGTACTAATGTCTAAAGAAGACAGAAAGGAAACTTCAGGTCACTATTCTGAAAGCCATATCTTTAAAAACATGTACAGCACAGACTGAAACATTTACACAGTATTTATGGCTACACAATTAGGGTCTAAGACAAAACAAAGGTACATTTGCATTTCTAATTCGGAGGCATATGACATTTATACATTCCCAACAATTTGGTTGCTGATTTTTCCGCCCTTTTATACCTTGTGCTCATAATTTTTAATTTCTTTCTATTTGAATCCCTGTTCGTTCTCTAAAATTCAAACAAACTGGAATATTTTATTGTTCTACGGTCTGGCCCATTTTTCCCCATTGAAATTAACAAGGCAGTTGTGCTGAAATACAGTAGCAAATGAATAATGTCCAAATGAAGAAAACAGGCTGGAGGTACTCATCATACTACAGGAAACAACTCTGTAATTCTGAAATAGCTGGACAATGATAGCATTAGCTATTTGATAAATGCTACTAATAAATGCTATATGATGTTGTATGCAATAATATGCAACTATTTAGAGCCACATTCATTTTTTAGCTAAAGTCTTTCGCCCAAATTCTCTTAACTGAATATTGTTTTGTGCTTGCCACAGTGAAATTTTTGTTATTCTTTTTTAAAACGTTTTTAAAGATGTATTTATTTTATGAGTGCTCTGTTGGCATGTACCTGCATGCCAGAAGAGACAGCAGATCACAGTATAGATGGTTGTGAGCCACCATGTGATTGCTGGGAATTGAACTCAGGACCTCTGGAAGAGCAGCCTGTGCTCTTAACAGCTGAGCCATATCTCCAGCCCCCTGTTATTCTTTTTTGTTGTTGTTGTTGTTATTGTTGTTTAAATTTTGGAAAAATTAATCTAAATCAAGTGATTCATTTTAAGGTAATAATATGTAAACATTACTATAAAACTTCAGATACTTTATATAAATTCTTTAAATAGCAAATAATGCGTCATTCAAAATCATGTAGAATAACAGAAACACACATTTGTCCCCTTATTTAAAATGATAACAATAAGGTAAACACAGCTATACAGGTTTAGTGTGTCTGGTTTTATATTGAGGTCTTTGATCCACTTGGACTTTAGTTTTGTGCAGGGTGATAAGTATGGCTCTATTTGCATTTTTCTACATGTAGACATCCAGTTAGACCAGCACCATTTGTTGAAGATGCTATCCTTTTTCCATTGAATGGTTTTGTCATCTTTGTCAAAATCAGGTGTTCAAAAGCGTGTGAGTTTATTTCTGGGTCTTCTATTCGATTCCATTGATCCACCAGTCTGTTTCCATGCCAGTACCATGCAGTTTTTACTGTTGCTCTACAGTACAGCTTGAGTTCAGGGATGGAGATACTTCCAGAAGTTCTTTTATTATAGAGGATTGTTTTATTCCATATGAAGTTGAGAATTGTCATTCAAATTCTGTAAAGAATTGTGTTGGTAATTTGAATTCGATGGGAATTGCATTGAATCTGTACATTTCTTTTGGTAAAATGGCTAAACCTGTTAGAAGAAAAAGTGGGGAAGAGCCTTGAACTCATTGGCACAGGAGACAACTTCTGAAACAGAACACCAACAGCACAGGCTCTAAGAGCAACAATCAATAAATGGGACCTCATGAAACTGAAAAGATTCTGTAAAGCCAAGGACACTTGTCAGAACAAAACGACTGCCTACAGACTGGGAAAGGATCTTCACCAACCCTATTACTGACAGAGGGCTAATATCCAGTATATATAAAGAACTAAAGAAGTTAAACAACAGCAAATCAAGCAATCCAATTAAAAAATAGGGTAAAGAGTTAAACAGAGAATTCTTAAAAGATGAATATCAAATGGCAGAGAAACACTTAAAGAAATGCTCAATGTCCTTAATCATCTGGAAAATGCAAATCAAAATGACCCTGAGATTCCACCTTACATACCTCAGAATGGCTAAGATAAAAAACTTAAGTGACATGCTGGAGAGGATGTGGAGAAAGGGGAACCCTCCTCCACTGCTGGTGAGTATATATACCACTACTAGGCATATATCCAAAATACCCTCAAGTACACAACAAGGACATTTGCTCAACCTTGTTGCTAGGAGCTTTATTTGTAATAGCCAGAAGCTGGACACAACCCAGATGCCCCTCAGTTAAAGAACAGATACAGAAATTGTGGTACTTTTATACAATAAAATACTATTCAGCAATAAAAAAAAAACAAGGAAATCATGAAATTTGCAGGTAAATCGTGGGAACTGGAAAAGATCATCCTGAGTGAGGTTTCCCAGAAGCAGAAAGACCCACAGTATATACTCACTTATAAGTGGATATTAGTCATATAATATAGGCTAAACATACTAAAATCTGTACACCTAAAGAAGCTAAACAAGAAGGAGGACTCTGGCTAAGATGCTCAATCCCCATTCAGAAAGGCAGAGAGGATGGATATCAGAAGAGGGAGAAAACAGGGAACAGGGCAGGAGCCTGCCACAGAGAGCTTCTGAAAGTCTCTACTCAGCAGGGTATCAAAGCAGATACTGGGACTTATAGCCGAACTTTGGACAGAGTGCAGGGAATCTTATGAAAGAAGTGGGAGATAGTAAGACCTGGAGAGGACAGGAGCTCCACAAGGAGAGCAACAGAACAAAAAAATCTGGGCACAGGGGTCTTTTCTGAGATTGATACGCAAACCAAGGACCATTCATGGAGATAACCTAGAACCCCTGTACAGATGTAACCCATGGCAGTTCAGTGTCCAAATGGGTTCCATAGTAATGGGAACAGGGACTGTTTCTGACATGAACTGATTGGCATGCTCTTTGATCACCTCCCCTGAAGGGGTGGGGAGTAGGCTCACCAGGCCACAGAGGAAGACAATGCAGCCCATCCTGATGATACCTGATAGACTAGGATCAGAAGGAAGGAGAGGAAGTCCTCCCATATCAGTGGAGTGTGGAAGGGGCATGGATGGAGAAGGGGAAGAGAGGGTGGGATTGGGAGGGGGGGTGGGAGGAAGCAACAGGAGGGATATCAAGTGAATAAACTGTAATTAATAAAAATAAAAGGAAAAGCAAACAAAAAACAGCTATACTGTTCACACTGACATAAAATAAAATGAAGCTTAGTTGGCTTTATAGCATCGTATTGCATCCGACAACAAAATACACATCAAAAAACTTAGATTCTTCAGCGTTTAATGTTAGATTTCTGTTTGTATGATTTTATTTAGGAGTGGTTTTCTACTACAAATGCTGTTCAAAGGAACACAGCCAGGTTCCAAGTGTGAAAAAAAAAATACATCCTGTCTCTGGGAAGGCTCAATTGGAAGCTCAACTGGGAACTACCCAATGGTAATAACTGTAAAATGCCAAGGGTTATCATGCTGAACAAAAGGAGAGTGTTCTTGCACACAGGATGAATTCCTCTCATACAAAAACCAATGTTTTATATAGCATTGGAGCTACTAGTCTAAGTAAACAAAAAATAACATGAAATGGAGAAGGAAAATAAACATACAAAGATTGCATTGTATTATTACCAAACAAATTATTTGGGAGTTGCTGCAATGTCTCCAACATTATATCACTCCTTTGGAAAGGACATGTAAAGACAAAGATGAGTAAGTATGTTTAGTTTACACGTTTCTTACCAAGAGGCTTTATTGTTTGGAAATTGTTACACCATCACAAATAAGAAAATGGGTTTCTTATTTGTTATTAGAATATCACGGTGAATGCAAGTAGGAATTAATAAATCTGTTTTAGGCATGACAACTCAGAGTCTCAGAAAAAGCAAAATTAGATCATGTGATTCAATGTTATCTCTTCATTTAACAGTATGAACTGCAATGGACTTATTTGAATTTTACCTACTCAGAAATAATTCTAAGAAGTAATATTAAATATCTAATATATCCACAATTCTATTATACATTAGGTTTGAATAGACAGACTAACGGTAATCTGCAATAGTGTTTGTGGGAATAAGACACTGTCAAGACATACTTAAAATATTAAAATTATTTAGATACAGAGTACATATATTATCCAGATGATATCACTTTTTCTAATATCCATTTTGAAGATAGTTGATAGCTGAAGATAGTAAAGCAGCAAAACAGAAAAAAAATTATTTTTAGTCATTCAATCAACCAATCATGGAGCCTTCCCTATCTTTAGACTTCCTGTTATGTAAAATTATAAATATCAGTGTGCTTTATGCCTGGTTTTCAGAAACTTGATCCTAAAATTATTATAACTAATGTATAGTACATGTGAATAGAGAAATGTTCACAACTCTTGGAAGATTTAGATGGAAAGAGCAGTGTATACTGAATTCAAGCAACTCATATATATATGAGTTATATATATATATATATATATATATATATATATATATATATATATGTTCATTTAATCAGAACTTTTACACTTCTAAAAGAACAAACGGTCCATGTATTAGACTTATAAACATGAATCAATACATTTACTTAAAAGGTCCATGGCTCTGCACTTTAGAGATCCTCAAGAAAGCACAGAATGTTAGAAGTCACCAAATCCAGTCAACATATGGAATGTGAGTCCACAATACTAATGGAAAATGCATAAGAGAAACTTAGACTTAACCAGTTACTGTGGCACATGCCTTTAATACCAACACTCAGAGATGCAAAAGCAGGAGGATCTCTGTGACTTCAAGACAAGCCTGGTCTACAAGCAAGTCCAGGACAGCCGAAGCTACACAGAGAAACCCTGTCTTGAGAAACAAACAACAACAAAAGAAAGAAACTTAAACTTATCTCAACCACAATAATACAATAGAGTTCCATAATCTGTAATCACTCATAACAGAATTTTTAAAACTATTGTTTTAATATCTGGGTGAGAAAAATAACTTCATTCTTCATGTCACAGTTTTATATCATGTAAAGTAAATATAGTAAAATGTGCATATTTACTCTTATTTATGCAGTTTGGAACTTTTCATATTATTAAGCCTCAACAAAGTGGAGACATACTTACAATTTGATGTTTCTTTTGGACTAAGATTTAGGTTTTTGAGATTGGCCTTGAGTGGCTGAGCCATCAACCTACTTAGTCATTTAGGAAATGCAAATTAAAACAACCCTAAGATTTCACCTAACACCCATCAGAATGTCTAAGAACAAAAACTCAAGTGACAACACATGCTGGAGAAGTTCTGGAGAAAGGGGAACCCTCCTCCATTGCTGGTGGGAATGTAAACTTGTACAACCCCTTTGAAAATCAATCTGGCACTTTCTCAGAAAATTAGGAATAGTGCTACCTCAAGACCCAGCTATACCATTTCTAGGCATATACCCAAAGGATGCCCCTTCTTTCAATAAGGACATTTGCTCAACTATGTTCACAGCAGCTTTATTTGTAATAGCAAGAATCTGGAAACAACCCAGATATCCCTCAATGGAGGGATGGATACAGAAATTGTGGTACATATACCCAGTGGAATAGTACTCAGCTATTAAAAACAAGGAAATCATGAAATTTGCAGGCAAATGACAGGAACTAGAAAAGATCATCCTGAGTGAGGTAATCCAGAAGCAGAAAGACTCATATGGTATATTCTCACTTATAAGTAGATATTAACCATATAATATATGATTAACATACTAAAATCTATAGTGCTATAGAAGCTAAAAAACAAGGAAAATCCCAGGGAAGATGTTCAATCCTCATTTCAGAAGGGCAAACAGAATACACGTTGGAAGTAAAAGACAAGGAACAGGACAAGGGCCTTCCAAGGAGGACCTCTGAAAGACTCTACCCACTACTGTATTGAAGGAGATGCTGAGACTCATAGCTAAACTTTGGGCAGAGTGCTTGAATCCTTATGGAAGAACAGGGAGACAGAACATCCTGGAGGGCCTAGAAACTCAAGGAGAAAAACGGAGCCACAAAACCTGTGCCCAGGTTGGCCTGCAGAGACCAATATTCTAACCAAGGACCATGCACGAAGTGGACCTAGACCACTGTTCAGAGGAAGCCCATAGGCTGCTCAGTTACCAAGTAAGTTCTCCAGGAATGGGTACAGGGGCTGTCTCTCAAATGAACTCAGTGGCTGGCTCTTTGATCATGGCCCCCTTTGGGGTGCAGCCATGCCAGGCCACAGAGGAAGATGATGCAGCCAGCCTTGATGAGACCTGATGAGCTAGGGTCAGATAGAAGGGAAGGAAGTCCTTCCTTACCAGGGGACTAGGGAAAGGGCATAAAGGGAGAAGAGGGAGGAGGATGGGACTGGTAGGAGATGAGGGATGGAGCTGCAGTGGGTATACAAAATGAATAAATTGTGATGAATAAACAAATTAAATTAAAAAGAAAAAAGAGGTATCCCAAGATATTATGGTTCAGCTTAAGTAAAAAAAAATTATAAAATAAACAGTATTTTTTTAAAAATAAAAAAAAAGAATTAGATACTAAGTTATACGCAAAAGTATGGTTCCTTTCCTGATCTTCTTACTAAGATAGCCTGGAATGCCCGACTTTCTCTCGATTATCTAGTTATTTTATATTGCATGTGGTTGCTGGGGGATTGGTTTTAGAACCTTTGCTGTAAAAAGAACACAAAACAGTAGGCATTTTTACATTCTGAATGCTGTTGCTCCTGTCCTGCCTCATATACTGACAAGACCCATCAACTTCTTTCATAAATTTGCTGGAAAAAGAGAGGGAAAGTATGGATATTCCCAAGCGAGAAAAAGGGCATATGTATGATATATATCATGTGCATAGATAATTAGACTATCAGTAACTTTTATTATGAAACTTCCATTGTCTGAGTAGAACCTTGCATTCTCAATTGCGTGTGACTGGAGATGTATCATATTTTTGTTCGATGTCTGCTTGAATCGCATTTCTAATCTACACATTCTCAATTAAGTGACGTTGTCAGGGGGATAATGTCAAATATCTGTATAAAGGCTTTAGGGACTACTTGCGTCTCCACATGATGAAGCAAGCATTGTGCCAAAATGTTCATCCAGAACAGCAAAAGCTTTACCAGAATAACTGCTTTTAAAAATGAGTAAACATGACTTTTTAGAAAAAAGTCTTCAAAAATAATCCATCAGTTGTTCCATTTTTTTTAAGTTTTTAAGATTGTAACATAATTAGATGATTTATTTTCCACTTCTCCCTTCCTATGTACCTCCTTTTCAGTTTATTGTGATTTACATAATAGACTGAACATTCTTCAGAAAAGAATGCATGGTTCTCTTTGTCCCAAGTGAAAGAGGATTTAGGATTTCGTAAAAGTTAGTGCTTCAGCTTGGGGTGTCTTGTTGCCCCTGCGACTCTCGCTAGCTTGCTGGCCTGTACACTCTCAGAGCTTCGCTATGGAACTTCTTAAATAAAATTAATATTTACACAGTTTTGTTGGTTGAACAGTCCTTAAGGATGGATTCATAGATTATTAAATAAAAATGTATGTTCTGAACCAAATCTGATCTTGTCTTCACTTCCACTTCTGTCTTCGGTCGCTCTCCTATTCATTCTCCTTAGAATTTTATCACAGGAATCCTGACACATTCAGAAAGCCATAAAAATGATGTCGCTGTAGTACAGAAGTCATGTCAAAACTGAAAAGGAGCTTTCATCTTTTAGATAATAATTGTTAAAGTCGAAAAGTCCCTATTCTGTCACAGCCCTTAGCTCTCATTCTCTCTCCTGAGAAGTCAGTGGGGGATACTGGTTACTTATTTTCCTGGGTATTCTCTTTTGAATAAATTATTGAACCTGTGTGTTCATGTGTGTGTGCACATGTGTGTGAGAGAGTCAAGAGAGATGTAGAGGAAATGGGAGCACTACAGCCAGGATACAAATCAAATAAACTGTAACAAATGATAATAAAAAAAATTAAAAATGCAAAGAGGACACACACTGCAAGTAGAAGAAATATTGCCAAGGCTGGGCTGACAGAGTTAAACAAAGAAGTCAGAAATATGTGCTGAGATGACATGAGTTTTCAAGTCTTCAGCGCATTTGAAGTTGGGATCAGTGAAAGCACTAGAAGAAAATAAATTAGAAGGCAGGGACTACTGAAACAGGAATGAAAATGAATTATTGAGGTTGAAAGGAAGAAGGGGGACACGTATGTGATGACTCCTAGAAAACAGAAACATGAACTATATGAAAATGTGGCAGGTTTCAGCTAGAAGTCAGATATGAACTGTTTATAAACATTAGTTAGACAAAGAGGCCTGGTTTTTAACTTTTAAATAAATCTCTTATGAGGAAAATATGAGCAGTTGTATGTATGCAGAACTGGAAAAGCTACCCCAGCTTGAAAGAATCTTATGAGTTACAGCCCAGTAATAAGGATATTTTTCTGCACGGCCACTGTCAAAACAGTTTCTATTTCGTAGTAGTGATTTTCATTGCACAAGTGGAAAGAGAATCCCAACTGTTGATAATGCTGCTTAAATGTTTGAGTCTACAGAATAAATATGATATTTCTATGACCTGGCGACATTAGAACAATTTTGACACATATAAATATAAGGTGCTCAACCACATAAAATTGAAAATA
>REGO01000027.1:8753021-8781878 GCA_010120015.1 Rhombomys opimus
TCTTTACACACATACTTATAATCTCTCCTTTTTCACACAATATATGCACAATGAACTCACTGAGCAGCTGCTAAAAGATGTCCTTTAACATCTGTAACACAAGACAATGTCCCCATCTATAAGGCCCAATGGTAAGGGATGCTACATTCTAATCATGTCACAGTGTTAAGCTGTGTCTTGTATACATCTGTTTTTTATTTATTTTTTTGTCTGCAATGCTCAATAATTCCAAATTCAATAGTAAGTTTCTAACTCCAAATTGTAACAAATGGTTTCTGCAGTTAACAGTCTGACATGCTTACATGTCAGCTTAAGGAAGCAAGCTTATTTTTTTCCTTTCTTTTCCATATTTCCTTTTTGCCAGACTTCGCTCAGGCTGGAAATAATCATAATAATTGGAACCAGCAGAAGGAAATAGCTGATGCTGCTAGGCAAGATGAAATAAATATGCAACTCAAGTAATGCTAAATATAAGCTCTGCATGATCACACTACAATGAAGCACCTGAGATAAGACAGGTTCTTTCCCAGCAAATCCCTATATTTACAGTTTACAAGCAGATAATATTTAATAATGCAATATTTATAATGCATGTGCTACTGAGGAGCACATACCACAAAGCAGATTTCTATCAAACATAGCAGCAAAACTAACAATTTCTAACAAGAAGAGGACAAATAAATGTTTGATTTATGAGAAAAATTCATATAAACTAATGATGCAATAAAATTTTAAGTACAAATAGACTGTAAAATTCAGAAAGCATAAAAACAATATTTGATGATCTTTCAGTTCTTTGCTGCTTGACACAATGTATACTCCTTACAATTTAGTGATGTCCTATTGTACTATTTGTATAGTTTCCATACTACAATAACACAATTTTGGAAGAGCCAAATGAGGACTAGCATAACCTTCTAAAATGCTACGGTTTTGGTATGAGATTACAAATTAATCTTCAAGTGTTTAATTCATCCTAAGACAGGAAGCAGGGGAAAGATATGTTCCTATCAGAAAATTTGAAGGTCTGGAAAGTGAAATGGAACCAGAGCAGTGACACATTCGGACACTCTGTCTACTTAGCAGTTTGGGGTACCTATCTAGGGTACTGGTTCATTAATCCTTTAAACTCTACCCAATTCCACTTGGGCGGTTGAGCAAAGGAGATAAGAGCTTGCAGCCTGGCAGCTACTTCATATTAAGTAACCTTGGGCAAGTTGCCTGACCTTGGGAGAATTATGAGAGTCTTCTTGCTTCAGTTTCTTGATGTTTAACTGAAATGATTAGAATGCTTTCCTCACAGAATTAATGTGAGCCTTAAATGAGTATAATTAGATGTGAAGTGGGACTTTTCTTGTTTCCTGGAATGTAGCTAAGACTTCAAAGGTGATGGCAATGGAAAATTACTGGTAAAGGCAGTTCTCAGCTCATCATGTCCAACAACATATAGGGGAAGACTAAATACTTGAAAAGGGACTATTGAAAAGGAGTCACCAAAAAGAGCCTAATAGATAGGAAACTGTCATCTTAAGAGAAAATGGGTGTGTTGTTGAAAAGGGTGAAATTTACTAGGACCAACAGAGAATCCAAACTCTCTATTGAATTCATAAACAATTTAATTGCCACATACTGACATCTACAAATTAAGCAGAAGAGTCTGAAACGCTTTCCAAAAATTATTGGCAGTTTATGCCTTCCTCTTCGAAGGATTCTGGGGATGGGAATCTGTGTGACACTGCCCCCAATGACTGAGTTAAAATAGATTCAGAGACATTTCTACCATAGCAATGGTCAAGGATACAAGGGATTTCCCATGATAAGTTAAATACATCATATCAACAATGCTGCTTAAGGAGGCTGCCTGCTGGGCCACAGGGACTACAAAGGGAAGAGCATGGAGGTATGGAGTGGGCAGGAGCTCATAGTGGGACAATAAGTGACCAAACTGCTCGCTCACCTCTCAGGAGATGTTACGGTATACAGAGTGTGACATATGGAGGGAGATTAGGGTGGTAGAATATCTTTGGAGACCACAAAAATAGAACCTACAATATCAGACCATATATGGATGGCCAACTCAACAGAGGATATGTGTGCAACTTAGAACTGGAGAAACAAGCTGTGCACCTTCATCCCTGTTTTTCTTTCTTCTTTGTCTTGTCTTTGAAAGAGAAAAAGGGTAGGATCAGAGGGAGATAGAGGGAACAAAGCAATGAAGCAAGCTGTGGCTAAGGTCTAAGAGTTCCTGATGAAGAATGAGCTCAGAAGATGGGAGAGTCCCTCAGCGTTTTGCAGTGTTCGCTGGCATTTGTATTAGACTATGTTTTTAGTTCTATGGGACAATGAGACTATGCTAATAGAGGAAGGTGACAAGTCATTACAAAGTGGGCCTTACATGATGTTCAGAAATGGATCAGTAGCAGCTGGGGGAATAGACTTGCTTATTTTTTTTTTTTCATCCACCAAATTAGCTGTTACTCTTGTTATTTTTATTACTTGTCCCTAAGTGAAGTTACAATATTTAAAACACAAGCGTGAATTAGAGATTCACGTTTAGAATTGTAGCTTCAGAGACTATCATATAATTAATTAAATAAATGATAAAAGCATATAAAGGCTAGAAAGATGGCTCAGCAGTTAAGAGAACTTGCTGCTCTTGCACAGGACCTAGGTAAGTTCCCAGCACCCACATCAGAGGACTCCAACTGCAGTCCTATGAAATCTGACGACATTTTCTGGCCTCTGTAGACATTGCATTCCACATGGTATGCATATGGACAAGGAGGCACGTACATAGGAAAACAAATAACATGGTTTTAAAACAGAATGTTAGTTGATTTGCATTCCAACTCAATACATCAAGGCATTAGATATAATAAATACTAGCAAAGCAATATTCATTTTATAATGTAAACTATACATTTACTAATTGAATGACCTCTTTTTTTATTATCTTAACAATTAAAAAATGGCAGGTGGGCATTGGTGAGACATGCTCTTTGATGGCTGAGACAGGAGGGCTGCTACGAGTTTGAGGTAAAGCTGGATTATAATAGCAAGTACCAGGCCATACAATGCTATAGCATATGACTCATCAAAGCAAACAAAGAATTCATTAATTTGAAGGGACAGCAAATGAATACCATTCTCCTTCTATGAACTAGTCAATATGCCACCTCTACATTTTCAAATGCAGCAGTTCTCTAAAGAGCCTGAAATGATTATGATCATGAACAAAACTTCCTTTCTGGAGACAGAACAAATTCAATTCTCCAGGAGAAAAAAAAAAAATTCCTATTCTAAGAGAATTTCTAAACTGCCTTTGCCATGAGCAGCCAAACTGTTTGGTGCTGATGGATAATTGTCTCAGCAACGGGGCTTTGTAAGGGGCGTATACTATTTTGAATCACAGCAAGCATAGGTAGCACGTTGTTGAGCTACTTAACACACATTTAAATTAGACACAACCAGACACTTTTCACAAAAGCATCCGTGCAATAATGAGAAAGATAATCAATATACTGGGGAAATATCCATTTAGATTAATTATAAATAAAAATGCATTTCACAACAAACTGGGCATCACCTCTGCCTTATTTTGGAAAAAAAAAACCAAATATTTTGTGCAAAATAAGTTTCATCATGGATGATCTCAGCAGTGCTCAGACTGCCAAAAATCTACCAGAGCATAATATAGCATGCTGTAATATATTCAAAAGAAATTATTTCAACTGTTTCAGGTATTTTTTTTCAAATATAATCACAGGATAAAATAGCTGTAATGTTAATGGCTATATATCTGTCAATTGTATAGTCCCTTTTTATATATGTTGGGTAAGTTCATGTGTCAACTTGACTGAACCTCAAGTTATCAAGGTACTGAGTCAAGCGTATTCTAAGTGTATCCTTTTACCCTCCATTTACTTATTTATTTAATCACTTTATATCCTGATCCAGCCTCCTCTCCTCCTAGTTGTACCCCGAAAACCTCCCCACACTTCCCCTCTTTCCTTCCTTCCAGAGAAAGGAAAACTCCCAACTGATACCAATCCGCCCCATCATCTCAAGTCACTTTAGGATGAAGCACATCCTCTCCCACCTGGGAGTGACAAGGCAGTTCAAACTAGGGGAAACTGACCCAGCAGGTGGTGGCAGATTCAGAAACAATCCCGAATCCTTAATGTTAGGGGACTCACATGATGGCCAAGCCGCACATTTGCTACATAGGCAAAGGAGGTTTAGGTCTATCCAAGCAAGATCTCTGTGAACCTCCCGGAACCAGGTTAGATTAGTCTGTACATTTACATTCTTTCCTTTAAAAATTTTTTCTAAACTGTAAGTAATAAAAAAAATTTAGTCTATGTGCACTACTGTAAAGGTGTAAGATCCCTTGGAATTAGTGTTACAGACAGTTGTGAGCTACCATGTGGGTGCTGGGAATCGAACCTGGGTCCTTTGGAAGAGCAAGCACTGCTTTTAAACTCTGAGCCATCTCTCCAGCCCCTTTTCTTTCCTTTTTCCCTTCTTCTCTTTCTCCTCCTCCTCCTCCTCCTCCCCCTCCTCCTCCTTCTTCCTTTTCAAGACAGGGTTTCTCTGTGTAACACTGGCTGTCCTGGATTTGCTTTGTAGACCAGTCTGGTCTTGAACTCACAGAGACCTGCCTCATGAGTGCTGGTATTAAAGGCCTGTGCCACCACCACCTGACTTCTCTGTAGGTCTTCTTGTGGTGTCCTTGACCATTCTGGCTATTTCTATCCTTCTTCACACTCTTTCACAGCACTTCCTTAGCTTGGGCCATTGCTTGGCATTGGGTCGTCTCTGCATCTGTCTCCATCAGCTGCCAAACCAAGCCTCTCAGAAGACAGGTATGCTAGACTCCTGTCTGCAAGCATACTGCAGAGCATCATTAATAGTGCTAGTGGTCATCTCTTTCCCTTGGGGTGGATCTCGAAGCTGGGCCAGTGACTGGTTTGACATTCTCAAAATCTCTGTTCCATCTTTGCTTCTATACTTCTTGTAGATAAGACACATTTTGGGTTAAAGTTTTTATGTGTGGGTTGCTGTCCCTTGCAAGCCTTTAATCACAGCACTCAAGGAGGAAGAGGCAGGGGAATCTCTGTGAGTTCAAGGCCAGCCTGATCTACAAAGCGAGTCCAGGATAGCCTATCCTATACAGGCAAACTATCTCAAACACACACACACACATACACACACACACACACACACACACACACACACACACACATAAAAGAAAGAAAGGAAGAAAAAAGAAAGAAAGAAAGAAAGAAAGAAAGAAAGAAAGAAAGAAAGAAAGAAAGAAAAAGAAAAAACAAAGGAAACAAAAAGATGTATCTTTTAAAGCGGCTTTGAATGAGATTACATTTCTATCAGTGTACCTAGTGAGGCAGACTATTCTTTCTGATGTGACTGGGCTTCACCCAGTCGGGTTGTCTTTAGTAGAATAAAAGTCTGACCATCTTCATTGGCTGACTTTGAATTGGGACTCTCGTGACTAAGATGGAGTACCGGATTTTACCGGTTATAGAGCCGGCTAGCCTTTGGACTGGAATACACCACCAGCTTTTCCGTGCTCTGCATCACCTACTCCCTCTGTACAATTTGGAACTAGTCATCCTCCCTAAGGATTTCACTGAATTCCTTCTGACTCCAATTACCCCTTTAATTATTTCTATTTCATTGGAGATCCCTGAAAAATACAGTGTGGTTCCAGTAAAATTAGTGACACAGAGAAAGTAGACATGTCTCTCATCCACTCAAATGACTTTAGAACATTCTGCATATTTTTAGAAATTGTTCTGGGAGTTAGTGAAACAGCTATGAATCAGACACTGCTATGCCCTTGATGTGTTCCTTTTCCATTTCAAGTGACCTGTTTAACAATTTCATTTGTAAATCCATTGTTCTACCAAATTAAAACAAACAGGCATTTTGTGGTAATAAACCTCAGGAAACCTAGATATGATTCTTATGCCAGTTATAGACAAGTTAATTGAACCACATTTCTAAAAGTGATACAGTTCAAAATATTCCATATATTATTTCTGCGACCTGGGACTATGAAAACTATATACAAAGAGTTTTTAGTTGAATTTTTCTATCACTGAAGTAGATGAGAAGCTACTGAGTCAGTTTAGACATAGCCAATTGAACTTTTAAAACAATGAATATTCTATCAATTTCTGTAAAGAACTCTGAATTATTTTACATGTTAGAAAAAATGATTCATTACAAACATCTCAATGAGGAACTTTTGTGCAACTTGGAGAACATTTGCATTTTAGAGTTTACTCTAAAAATAGCCTAGAACATCACAGCCATGGTCAAAGAGAAACATCTTAAAATAGGTTCTATAAGAATGAAAAAAGTGGAGAATTGTCTAACTTCTACAGCCTTTATTCAAAAGTAAAAAAAAAAAAAGACAGATAAAGGCAGAATGAATAAAGACAGAATTCTTTCCATTTGATTTTATTAACTTTCTAGTAAAATGGAAATATATTTAGAGATATAGTGATACAATAATGTCATATATGTAGGCTAACTATAGCATACATATGCACATTAAGAGCATAACTTAAGAAGACTGGATTATTATCATTATTGTTATTGCTATTATTATTATTGGTATATTTCTATAAGAAAATACAGTAAAAAGAATTATATTTCCCTGACCAACTTTGGATTGTGACTCTTGTACCTAACACAGTGTACCAGCTTTTATTGGTTCTCTGGTCTGTTAGTCTTTGACTGGAATACACCACTAGCTCCGCCATGCTTAATATAAACCTATTATTTTAAGTCTGTCCTAAATATCCAGCATTGCAACCTTGTTCTCATTGTTCTCTTGGGGGGAACCATAGCCCCTTATATGGCCGTCACGATTTCTGTAGAAAACAAATCTCTACTCTTGCAACTGCACATCCAATACATTTGTGAGCTGCAGACTTATGGCCAACAATGTCTGAACATCAGACTTGCCATCTGCCAGGCCCTCACACACAGTATGTTACCAGACACCACTTTCTCTACACTCTGTTCTTTAAGTGATGTCACACGCAGTAAAGTAAAATAAGAAAATCTTCTTAAAATACAAATCAGGCAAATTTTCATTTAATTTAATGAACAATCCCTAATTCTAGTGCCTAATCTAAAGTAAAATATGATTCATAATAATTCCACAAATATTTTTTATTGCTTATTTACACAGTACTTTGAAATTGGTATGTTTTTAAAAAATTTTTATATACTTCGATTAGTTAGTTATGTGCATGCAGGTGTGCTTCTGTGTTTAGGCATCTGCACTTATGTGCAGGTGCCTGTAGAAGCCAGAGGTCTCAGAGTCCTCTAGGGCTGGAATGAAAGAGCATTGTGAGCTTCCCAACATGGAAACTGAGAACAAGCTGGGGTCCTCCGCAAAAACAGCATGTGCTCTTAACTGCTGAGTCATTTTCCCAGTCCCAGCATGCTACTTTTCTCTATACTTCTCAGATGTGGTAATTTTCTGTTTCTAGAACAGCCTGAAACAATTTTCATACAGATCAAATTTTAATTTCTGTCATTGTGTCTTTATCATCTACTCTACAGGCAATCTCAAGTCATAAGCCTGAGTCTGACTCAGCTTAATACTCTCCTTAATACTATCCATCATTTATGCATTTTTACTTTTATGTTTACCGTTTTTTGTGTGGATACACATGATGCTATGTACACATTAAAAAAAAAACATGAAATCCATGTTTTCCTCCATCTTCTTTTTTATTGTATGTTTACCGTTTTTTGTGTGGATACACATGATGCTATGTACACATTAAAAAAAAACATGAAATCCATGTTTTCCTCCATCTTCTTTTTTACTGTATTTTCTTATAGAAATATACCAATAATAATAATAACAATAACCATTTTGTTTTTGTTGGTGGCAGTGCTGTTTGTTTTGTTTTGTTCTTTTTTCCCATTTTTTTAAAATTTTTTAATTTAACTGTTATTATTTACACTTTATTCACTTTGTATCCCCCCATAAGCCCTTCCCTCCTCCCCTCCCGATCCCATCCTCCCTCCCCCTTCTTCACTCATGCCCCTCCCCAAGTCCACTGATAGGGGAGGTCCTCCTCTCCTTCTTTCTGATCTTAGTCTATCAGTTTCGTTTTGTTCTTAAGACAGTTGATTAATGAGCCTGAAGCTTGTAGATTGTCTAGACTGGGTGACCAGTGAGCCCCCGGGATTTTCCTTTCTCACATCTCCTCAGCCCTCAGATTATAGGAGATACTGTGATTTGTCTATTATCTCCTATGTAGCATAATATAAATTCTGAATCACTCTACGTCCAAAATATGTCACATATCTCACTTCATTCCCTGTCCTGATGTCAGTAACTCAGTCTTTTTTTACTTTCTCCCCTGTCAATACATATGACAATTAATCTTCTTTCTGCTCCACCCTCAAGTGCTCCCATCCCTGGAAAAATGAAAATAGAAAGACTGTTTTGTTTGTTTGTTTATATATTGCTCAAACAACAGTATTTACCAACCGGCTCATATATTTGAAGGTTTGGTCCACAGTCGTTGGAATTGCGTAGAAGGATTAGGAGGCGTGGCCTTGTCAGGGGAGGTGTATCACTAGGAGTGGGCTTTGAGGATTCAAAAGCTCACACTATTCTGATAGCCATCTCTCTCCCTCACGATTGCGGACCTTGTAAGATACTAGCTACTGCTCCACTACCATGCCTGCCTGCCTGCTGTCATGCAGCCTACCATGATGGTCATACTCTCACCATTTGAAACTGCAAGCAAGCCCCTGAACGCTTTATTTATAAGTTGCCTTGGCTATGGTGACCTTTCACAGGAATAGCAAAGTAACTCAGACACCTTCCTTTTGTCATTGTCTTCTTTCTGCTTTCCATCAAAATCTATTGTATCACACGGGCAATCTCCAAGCCCCCTCTATCCCCAATATCACTTTCCCATGTGAACGGCACTAAAAAGTTTTACAAAGGATTTCTGCCTGCATTACATACTTTGTTGTTAATAATCAATCTCCTTTGGTTTGGCTTTAATGCATTCTGCAGAAATGGTTGTGTGAGAGCTGGGTTCTCAGTCCGTATTTCTCCTGAAGCCACTGAGATGATTAAATCTGGAAGGTACTAACTTCCTAGCCCACTGATAAGTGCGTGGCTGAACCGACTAGCAGAAGAAAGTCACTAGGAGAATGATTCTGACAGGACTTATACATGAACGCTCACGCTCACCTCCCTTTGCTTTCCTGCTGTCTTGTGGTAAGCAGTCTCTTCCACCATACACATCCACCACTAGGATGGAACCATGTCTCAGGCCCACAGCAATGGAGCCATTCAACCACAGACTGAAATGTCTGGACCTCTGATGCAAAATAACTTTTATCTCACTTATACTGCCACAAGATACATGGTTTATAAATACAACTCAAAAGGGTAGAAAGAAACAGGCGCAGAAAAAGTTAGCCCCAAGGAAATGATAACAGTGAATTTGGGAATGACACTCAATTAACTCTTCAGTTTCTAAGAGCTGCAGTCCCTCCTCTGTTCGTTTATTTCTCTTTGGCACTGCAAAAGCAGTGTGTTTATTTCTGTACTATCACACTAAATGGAAAGTTTTAGGTAAACGCCATTGGCTTCCCCCTTTCTCAGCATGCTTAGAAAATAAGATCTGACCCTTAAGCTTGTTTAAATGACAGCCCCAGTTTTATCATGATGCTAAAAAATAAGTAATTGTTTTATTCAATAAGTCAATCATAGGATATTAATTTGCTAGAACATATTACATAGATGGGATAATGTGCATTTCTGGAACAAATAAAGAAATTAAAGCTCAAATTTCTTCTACCATAGAGCACAAATAGACATCTCAATTACGCATCCATTCTGCAGGGCTTTAAATCACATACCTCAAAAGAGCACCTGTCACTTAGGGCTCTAACACATGCACCTTCACTCACCCCTTAGGGCTTTGGCCATTTCAGTTTTAACTACTCAACCTGATTCTTGAAGGAGTAGAATGTATACACTCTTTGAAATTTTCTTCATTCTAGAATTATTCTTTGGGACATCAGGTTGCTTGCAACATCGACTCCAGTACAGAATGAAGCTGACCTCCATGTTTGCCATAAGCAGAGGAAACCCCCCATACTTAATTTTTCTGAACCTGTCAGCAGAATCTGTCAGTGGCAAGCACAAAACAGTGGCACTGCTCTCATTGACTTGGTCTGTTTGGTGGACACTTAGGGCTTGTCCTCAAACTCGGCTATCTCCTGGTTCTTTGTCTTTACTTTCTTTTTATTGAATAATGATATATTGGATATGTCATTATTGACGTATCTAAAGGTTCTATACAGTTGGTCAGAGAGGTGCTTTCCAGGCTCTCAAATCAAATATACTGTAAACGTTAGCCTTGCCTTCTTTTTCCTTGATTCATTTCTATCTTAACAAATACTACCAGTCATCAGAAAAGAAAAATCAAAGCAAAACTCTTTTTTTTTCTATATTTGATTACATAGGTTGATAGCTTTGCTTCCTATGCAGTTCCTGGATCAGCCCCCTCTTCTAGCCTACCATCATTGTTACGGTTGAAGGCCCCTAGGACCTTTTCTGTTAACACCCATGAGCTTTTAAATCATGTCTGTATCTGATATCACCTTTAATTAAGGTGTCTTCACTTCCCAAATGTGTACTGAAAAATGTTGCTGACACCTTTACTCCCTGAAAAATTACTAAACAAACCTGACCCGACTATTTTTGTCCTTGCAGCATTTCCCACTCAGTGTGTAGGCTCCTTTAGATTTGTTTTAGATAATTGACAGGGTGTGTATTCTGGTTCTGCTGTTACCCGGCCTTTCGAACTGCAGTCTTCCTACTTGGAATGGCAATATCCATCCTAGAGAATCATTTGAGAAGTAAAACAAAACAACAAAACATAAATAAAAACAAACAAACAAACAAAAACAAAACAGGAAATTATGCTTTTCAGCCTGCTGCTTTGGACACTGTAACATGCAGGAAGAATTTCATAAACGTTTGGTCTTAGTAACAATGGCTAGTGATTTAGCATTCAGTTTATGGTGACATGGCCCACTTCTCGTTCTGCAAGCTCTTTTGTCATTACTTTCTATGTTAAATTCTAGAATTTACTAATTGGAAGTTCTTGTCACAAGCCATGAATGCTTGAGTCTCGACAACTCTGTACTTTTTTTTTTTTTTTCTGAGAGCATTTGCTGTATTTATCATGGGATTACTTACTCAGTATTCCTTGCTCTAAGAATATTCTTGAGATCCAAAAGATGAAAGGTGACCTCTGGCCTCACATATGCCTTTTAGAAAATGTACTGGATTAAATATTATTATTTAAAATTAAATATTAATGTATGGTACAAATGCTATATAGTAACAATCAGTTATTAAGCTCATACTGTATTCTAAGCATATTATAGGCATTGTGACATATCATCCTTTTAACATTCCTAAAAATATTATGCAACAATATATGAGTTTTGCAAAATCAGGGTTCGAAATGTAGACGTGTGCATTATATATTAGATAATTCACATCTAGCACGGGGCACTGCTATCACCAGCATCCAAACCTTCTTGCTCTAGACCTCTGTACTCATAACTATTACACTTTAATATGAAATGCTTCAGATGTGATCAAAATTCATGAAGCTTTTTGGCATTACCAGCATGGTTCCTGCCACATTAGCTCATGAGAACGTGTCTATGTACAAAGACTGGCACTATTCAAACTGAATTCATGATGCTGAAGACTAAGGACTCCTAGTCCATTTTTATCCCAAATACGTTTTTTTCATCTCTTGTTCTGTTAGGATCATAAGAGACATCTCTACATGATGAACAACACTTTTCTTGATAGCTTTGAAATCAAGTTACACAAGACGTGTCACAGATTGAAGACCTCGACTGTACAGCTGTCTTAATTATGATTCTATTAATCAATCTATCGTCTCTAGCTTGGTGCCTGCCAAAAAGTAGGCTACCAATAACAGTTTGTGAATATTTAGCAAATGAGTTCTAGTCCTGAATAAATGCAGTTGGAACATTTTGATGAGTCAGTTTATAATTACGTACATTCCCAGATCAATGGCCCATATATTTGTAAACAGTATATAATTCAAAAATGTCTCAAGTTGGATTTGGCATGCATTGTTGGTATATTTTTATAACTGATTTGCTTTCTTGAATATGTTCCATTTCAGATAAGGTTAAAACAAATTTGTATTCCTTGTTTTTATTTCAAGATGATGAAAAATTTCTCAGGTTTAAAACAGAAACAGAAATGAGTGAGGTAATGGAGAAATACCCAGATTTCAGCTGAGCTAACATAGTGACAAAATCAATTTTCATGTATTCCCCAAACTTCAAGATTTGAAAGACTGTCAGCAGTGCTTCCCTCCAACATAATATTGGAATTAAATATATTTTATATTAATATACACCAGCATGACTTGGGCTATGAGTAGCAGAAAACTCGAACTAATGTCACCACCATCTTGTGCTTTGTAATGCCAGCACTGGTTCTGAGAGAGGCCGAGTTCTTGGTTTCTCATTCCAGATCTCCATACAGGAGCCAGTGTCATTTCAGTGTTCGGCTCTGCCATCTTCCTATTTCTGCCTAGAGCTCTCCAGGATCACAGGATGGCTGACAGCTACTTCCAGCCCCTTCCAGCCCAGCTCCCATGTGCAAGAACTTTCACAGTCAGAGAAGAGAATAATATATTTTTTTTCCTCCAATCTTATTTTAAGAACTACGAAATTTCTCAGAAAGTCCCCTAAAGGAATTCATCTTGCTTCTCACTCCATAGAACTGGGTTACAAGCCATTTCCTGAACAAATCACTGGTGAAAAGATGGAAGTACATTGTCTGGATTAGACTAGCTGAGATTCAGTCCCTTGAGCTGAAGCCAAACTGATAGGAAAACACAAGTCAGCGCATCAGCATGTACTTTCTTGAATAAAACTGACATTCTAACAGCATGAAAATGGAAAGAACAGGGGAGGGGGAAAGAAAGTAGGTACTAGCTAGCGCACCAACTCCCGGGAACAGGATGGGAGCCTAACATAAATGTCCTATGAAAGACTCCACCAAGCAGGGGATAGGAGCCTGTACTGAGACTCACAGCCAAACTTTGGTTAGAGCCCAGGGAGTTTTGTGGAAGAATGGCGGGGATACAAGAGCCTAGAGGGGACAAGAGCTCTACAAGAAGACCAACAAAGCCAGAAAATCTGGGGGGCTAGGGTGGAGCAGGGCGGGGGAGGGCACTGCTGAGACTGATGCACCAAACGAGGACCATGCAAAGAGAGGACCTAGACCCCCTCTCTCCGATGTAGCCCATAGGCAGCTCAGTCTCCATGTGGGTTTCCTGGTAAGAGGAGCAAGGGCTGTCTATGACATGGACTCTGTTGCCAGCTCTTTGATCAGTTTACCTTGGCGGGGAGGATATTGGTGGGGGGATTGGAGGAGGTAGCCTTGCCAGGCAGCAGGGAAAGCAGGCAGTCTGTGGAGACTTGATAGGCTGGAACCAAGTGGTAGGGGAGAAGATCTGTTTCTGAGGACTAGGGGAGGAGGATTATGGGGAAGAAGGAGGGAGGGTGGGACTTTCCCAGTAAAGTGAACAGATCATTAAAAAATAAAAATAAATTACAAAATATAATGTGGCTAAGCAGAATCTGAAAAGATGCTCAATTGGAGCAGCCTGCCTCTGTGGTCAGCGCTAAGGGAGTCAATGGTCCGATGCATAAAGGGAACCATGGTGCTTTCCACACGAGGAGATGAAGACGCCTCAACTAAATTTCAAGGTCAGTTCCTAGTTGCTCTATTGTTGTTGAATAGGCGTAGCAGCCTGGTGTGTTGTTGTGTGGAAGTGTTACTGTAGACAATGGTGCACTGCGCATTTGAAAAGACCTCCAGAAAGTATGAAAGGCACACTAAAAGAAAGCAACATTTTTGAATAGACAGATGTGTCGAACCTGATTTAAGCATTGCACAAACATTCTTGTATTGAAACATCAAGTGGTACCACTCCAGCTTGTGCCATGTTTATGCTTCGGTGTATCAGGTAAAAATAAATACATTTGAAAGCATAAAAACATAAAAAGGAAATGTGAGAAAACACAGAAATGACACTTTCTTCTTTCGTTATAGTGACTGAGGAAATTGTTTGGAACATCAAAGATATCATTAGTTTTTAGACATTTTAATAGTTGATTTCTAGTAGGTGCATGGCTACAAGTTCATAAACAGTGAGTTAACTGGTCAAAAGGAAATGGTTTTACATTTCCAATACTAACATCAGACAAAGTGGCATTGTCTTTATTTCGTGGCAAAATTTTCTAGCATCCCTGCTAATTAAATAGTTTTTCTTTCATTTTAAATTTCTAAATGCTTCTACCTTTGTTTTGGATAAGAGATAAGAGTTTTGGCATCATTTCATTTCTTTTAAACACTTACATCTATACTTTCAATATGCTACATATTCATATTATTGGATAGAAATCTCTTATTTTTCTCCAAGATATTTAAACCAATTAAAATTATACACTATGCAAATATATTTTTCAGTTCATAAATGGTTCCCTTAACCATTTATTCTCTTGTTACCTTTAATGTTATGTGACTGTTATCTGGTGTCTTGACACAGCTCACCGTCTACTTTCAGAGACGAAGAAAAACGAAAACTTAAATTTGATATGTTACAATTTCTTATAAACCCACATATATTGCAGAAATTTTATTCTTCACTCTCTCTTGTCTTATGGATTGCCACTATAAGGGTTACACTTTTGCTCACAGTACTGTGACTGCTCCCTCGACTTTTACTTAATTGGGTTGCCTCGTCCAATATGAGGGCTTTTGCCTTGTCTTACTGTATCCTGTTTTGTCCTGTTTGGCTCTCATCTCTTGGAAGCCTGCTTTTTTCTGAAGAGGAAAGAAAAAAAAAAAAGGAGGAGTAAATATTGGGGAGAAAGAATGTGGGTGGGGGATGAAAAGAGTGGAGGGAGGGCAAACCATAGTCAGGATACACTGTGTAACAGAAGAATCTATAGTAAATCCAAAAAAAAGAAAGAAAAGAAAAGAAAACCTAGTCAATAAGACTATATGCTCACACCCATACATAAATCCTTTTATTTTCCAAATTCTTTAAACACTGGTAATTGAGTTCTTCGTATTTGTGTGTGGCTGTAGACACATGTAGCCCACGTGTCCAGTGATGCAGAATACAATTGCAGTTTGTAGGGTAACTTCGGCACTGAAGTAAAGAGAAAGAAAGCATAGATGCTTCTAATATGGAAGGGGGTGGGGTCTGGCTACAGGGAGTTAGGAACATTTCAAAAGAAACCATCTTTGACAACATTCTTGCTCCTCCAGAAGGAGGATCAGTTTCCTTCTGTTTAGTTAAGACCATACCCCCTTTGGTACAAGACTTGCTACAAAGACAGGATTAGAATTATCTGCACCCGGTATTCTTATATAAAGGAACCAAGCTGTTTGGAAGGATTCAGTAATGCTTGCACCCTAAGCACTTGCTAGTTTTCAAGACACTGTCCAGTAAAAGAATGCTTTATATATTACACAGTGGACTACAATGAAAAGCAAACTGAGGCCTGGGGGTCAGAATCAAGGCGAAATACTGGATATTTCAAATCTGAAATTTTCTCCTGCTTGAAACCAGCTAATCAGATTTTAATCAGCTTTGTATACTGCTAGGTTAATCTGTGGGTTTCTAGCAGTAGTCACTATTCTGTGCATAAGTGTATGCCAGATAAATAAGTAACTTCTTATGCACGCCAATGCAAAATATTAGGAGAAGCAGTGCAGCTCATATTTAAAATAGACACTCAGTGCCAACACAAAATCACTTTTTGCAATTAATATTTTCTCCTCGTTCTCTATGATTGATTTAGTGACAGTGTGGAATGAACAGTTTTCGTGGTGTCCTTGATCCATCCTGGTTCAGTGTACAATTTGAGAAACATGGTTTTTTATTTGCTTGGGTTTTTTTTTTTAAACACCTGAAAACAAAGTGTCTCGTGAAAAATACTCAGTTAAATTTTTTTCATTAAATGCTTTTTTTCTCCTGATACTTCCTGATATATAGAGATAGATAGATAGATAGATAGATAGATAGATAGATAGATAGATCATGAAGTGATATTACCAGAATCAAAAATGTTTCCACTGACATGGGGAGGGGCATGCATGGAGAAGGGGGAGGAAAAGAGGGATTGGGAGGGGAGGAGGGAGGGAACTAGAGGGGGGATATAAAGTAAATAAAGTGTAATTAAAAATAAAAATTAAAAAATTAAAAAAAAACGTTTCCACAAAACAAATTTTATAGTTAGAAATATCCATAAAGACAAAGAATTTTTTCTTTACTTTGTACATCAAGCTTACTTAAACTGCTTCCATACATGTGTGTATTTCTATTGGATATAAAAACTGTTATGGTTCTGATAAAGTGTTTTTTTAAGTAAAGTAGTTTCAAATGACACAAAACCTCCATGAAATTCATGTAACACGTAACTGGAAAGTATATTTTCCCAGGCACAGAAAGCCAATTATCTATACAATATTTTAAATAAATCCAGTAACTTATTTAAAAATATTATACTAATGGGCTTTGGGAAAGGCTCTTCTGGGTGCCGTTAGTGTAATGGTCAGTAGACAAAGAAGGAAGCATTGACTGTTTATTCCAGACTACCTAAAATGGTCAGAACTATGTGTGAAACTCAGCTTCAAGTTATATATTCATTAAAGAATTACTCTCACAACTGCGTCACAGGATTGAATTAAGTGCCCATAATGTAAGGAACGTCGGCTGATGTTCTCTGGTGACACGACGTCGTACAACCAGACACACCCCTGTGCACATCGTTCGTTAACCGGCTTTAGTAGTTATGGATTGATCACTAAACTGTCTGGGTAGCATTTTTATCAGAGTAAATACCACGACATTAGAGATGAAAGAGGAAAAGGTGAGGTTAAAAGAAAAAATGAGTGATAACCCTAAGATAACCCGCTTCTTGTCATGAGAAGGCGGCAGGCTGTGGCTAATTGCAATTTAAGAATCAATATTTGTCACTGAAGCTATTGGTGGGATTAATTCAAGTAGTGCTAGGGTCATGAGAGTGTTATCCACAGGGACATTGTGGCTGTGATCATCTTAAGAACATCTGTTCACACAGACATTTGCCTACATTGGACGCTTCGGTCATTGCTACAAACACCATGTGTATTTCTTGCTGTACTTGGCTGTGATTTCTTTTGTTATGCGTTGCTGACCACGACGACTTGTTAATTCTGTTTTGTTATAGCTCCTCTTGAAGAGAACCTTGGTTTGTACCTATGAAGTAAAAGTTGTATTTATATAGTCTATCTGGCTACCATGGCATGTAAGAAGCATAAATATATGTTTAAACTAAGTGAATCTCAGTATGAGATGCTTGTCTATGCTTGTCCAAATTAAACTTTTCAATATGTCAATATGTCTGACAGCTTTTTCAAGAAAAAAAAAATATATGCATAGAAAGGAATAATCTTGAGGGTGAAAATAAGGTCTGTCTAAAGGAGCAATGCGCAACCTGTGGGTCATGACCCCTTTGATGGTTAAATGACTTTTTCAAAGGGATCACTTAAGACCAGCAGAGAAGACAGATATTTATATTGTAAGCCATACCGTTCACAAAATTACAGTTATGGAGTAGCAATGGAAATAAGTTTATGGTTTAAGGGATGGTCACCACAACATGAGGGTCACAGCATTAGGAAGGTGGAAAACCACTGATCTGAAGCCTGGGATAAAGATATCAGTTAAAGTTACCTTTTAAAGGTGAAAGCGTGTTTCACTGCATTTAATGGCAGCATTCATCAAAGAAATACTTTTTAACAAAACAGAACCTACTCTACAGAAAATGCTAGGTCTACAAATTAATTTTGCGTTGCCTATCAATTAGACATTAGTTATTTCTCTTTTTCCTTTCCTCATCTAACTTATCACCATTAAAAGCAAAGTATCAAAAAAAACCTGGGGTTGGAAAGATGTCTCAGCAGTTCAGAGCACGTGGTGCTCTTGTAGGGGACTCATGTTTGACTCCCAGCATTCATATCAGGTAGCTCACAACTGCCTGGAACTCCAGCTCCAGGAGGCTCTAATATCTTTGGCCTTCACTAGCATTGGAACTCACTCACATATACTGCCCCCGTACACACAAGCATTCAGGCACGCACGCACATGCACACACACACACATGTAATTTTAACATATTGGGAAAATATCTTGAAGGTTAAAACTAATGAAAGAGGCTCAAAATGACCAACATGTTTAGAATAAAATTTGCTAAAATTTACATAGTGCTTACTACCTGCAAACCATGACATGATTTATATATGTAACTTAGCTAATGATTATTGGCAATGCTGGGGCTAGAATCCAAGGTCTTATACACGATAGGGAGTAATTCCAGGAGATTACATTCCCAGCTGTTATTTCATATCCTTAAGAAATTGCCACTTCCCCCATTTAGAAAACTGTTCATATAACTGTCATCAAATAGTACTCTCAGGATTCCAAGCCAGATAATCTGTAGGGAAGACTGCCTGTTTTACCACTTATGTCTCCCACCTCCTAAGGGAAACGTTTCCACCACGGTCTGATATGCACTTGAAAGTCATTGTTTAAACTGCAAGCAATAAGACATGTCAAATGTGCAAACTTTTTTTCTCTCATTATCAAAGTGAATGTGTGAGTTTCAAGCAACTAAAATGGAAACTGAGCATAATGAACGTGCCAAGAGAATTACACAGCGTAAATGTTAAGAGCAGAAATGGTGGCACTTACGGTTCTTCAGCTGGCATTGCACCCCAAACTATTCTCATTCAGAGCAAACACATGAGGAAAGTGAATGCTCACGTTTAACATTCAAGGTCATGCCATTAAAATAGTAAAACAAAACAAAACAAAAACTGTCTACAGACAGTGAAAAATCACATCCTTCATAAACTCTACATAGGCAGAATTGTTTATTAATCAATATTTTTCTAAAACAGTTGCTATCAAGATTGTGGATTCCTCTTGATCACAGTTCATTTGTTAAACATATAGAAGGCCTTGGGTGTGAATCAACCACTGGATAAATATTAGGATAAATATTAATATCAGCACATTAAAGCAATTTTACTATTATTGAATACAAATCCATATACGTCATCTTCTATGGAATAAAAACAACTTTTACTGGCAGACAGTTTGACATACTTTGGACTTCACTTCCTAAAATTAAAGGCAGCCTGGAAGTCTAACACGAGATATTAGCCTGAAGTCAGTGAGGAAGAAAGTGTGGCTCTTCATAAATGCGGGTCTACTTCTCTTTGAAAGTGTCTGCTAAAGAAGCAATAGGAGAGGAAGCGATGTCGATCTTGCCTAAAAGTGAAGTTCAAAGGCTTTTGATGGCCCATCTTCCACGCGGCAAGAATTATAAAAGTTTTTGCCTTTTATTTTCCATTGTGAGGTATGAAATGGGAAAGTGTATCCAGGCTATGTAGGTCCCCGTGTGGTCTGAGCAGCGTCAGGAACCACAGCCTAAGGAATGTAGGACACCAACATGACAGTGTAAATGGCTGCTCTGAACTTTAGCAGAAAACTTAAAAGGAAAAGACAAAGAAAAGAACCTTTAATGCTTCAATTTATATCTTAGAATCACCCAAGAAGCTCTCGTCACAGGGTTCTATGAAATAATGAGAGCACAGTCAGCATTGCTTATTCTAATTAAACCTCTTTGTAGGAAAAGTTTATTGTCAACAAAAAGAATGTTTTAGAAAATCAACAGGATATCACCAATAAATATGAATGGTATTTTTCATATACAGCTTATTCTGTAGGCTTAAAGACTGACATAAAAAGAGAAATCTGTTTAATTTTCTTGAAAATTTGTTTATTTTAAATGAGTTCAAAGGCATTTAGGCAGTTAGAAAAACTATAACCATCTGTCTCCTTTAGTAGGCCTTAAAATAGTAGTTTCATGCTTTCTCTGCAAGTCAGGATAATTTAAAACTATGATGACTATAGTGTAAAGTTAGTCAAAAAGTGAGTATAAGTTGGGTAAATATTGCAATTGATATGGGTATATTTTATTAGTGCTTTTATTATATGTATATCCAATTTCTAACAAAATCTCCCTTAGTTTTGCAATGTGATTCCTGTATTATGTCCAATATTTAACTAAATCTTCTATAATCAATCTCATTAATATTTTTAAAAAAATCTAACTCTCAGGGGCTGGAGAGATGGCTTAGCGGTTAAGAGCACTGGCTGTTCTTCCACAGGGCCTGGGTTCAATTCCCAGCCCCCACATGATGGCTCACAACTTCTCTAAGTCCAGTTTCAGGGACTCTGATACCCTCACACATATGTACATTCAGGCAAAGCACCAATGCACATGAGAGAAACATAAATAAATAATAAAAAGATGGAAAACATCCAGCCAGGCTTAAGTTCTCTGGGCACGCTAGTTTTTTGTTTTGTTTTATTTTGTTTTTCTTGTTTTTCCTCCAGAAATATAACTACTGAGCCAAGAGTGTCTACACAATTTAAGCAAATATGAACCCTACTAAATCTCAAGAAACCTAGGCTCTATATTCAATATTCTGTAATTTTTACTTATTCATAATTACAATTAAACAAATCTAATCCCCACTGATAAAATATTTTCATAACACAATAAATACGAATAATTCCACCTAAATAAATATACAAGAGGATTATAAACTTCCCCAAAGCTATTAGTTAATTAATTAATTTATCTATTCATATCTGTCTATTGTAATTCAATAGATGAATCATTGCCAATGTCTATTACTGGACACTTGGAGGCTGAAAAACTAAGGATTAACATCTACTGTGAAAAGATTTTCACCTCAGTGTCTCACTCCATAAAAAAAGTTCCCTGATTCTGAACAGCTCTATTCTTCCAAACAAAACACAACCCAGAAGCTGATGATCAGGATCAATGTTACCTAAGATCAAGGCTGGACAGGGATCATCCTCTCTGGGTCTTTCTGCTTCTTTGTGAAGATCCAGAATAAGGGAACCTTCCCCTCACAACACTGCTCACAGCTTTGTTCTGTTGGAGATCTTGCTTCCCCAAGGTAAAGACTTGCCAAATTCACCCTAGATTTATCATTCCCATTATCACAGCTTAGGCAAAATTCCATTTCCTATCTCAGATTCTCAGTTTGCACAATTTTTAATGTTTTCGCTCTCCCAGTGTCTCTGTATATTTCAATTACTAAATTTCTAAAACTTGGTAATCGATTCTCTTTTTTTTGGGGGGGGGGCATACTTATTGTTTATTAGTATGAAAGCTGGCCAAAGTCTATCTCAAGATCTAGGCATGAGAATAAAATGCAGCATTTAAGGTGGGCACGCGCAAACATACATACATAGACCACACAAAACAAATATTTAAAAAAGCAGTATCTTTTGCAGTTCCTTACCATCTTAAATATGGTTGCCGGTTAATCGTAGCAGATTTCTGGACACTAACTTTAACTTCACATTTGTATCAATTGCTATTATGCAATATCATGACACAAAATATGTCAGCATAACTCTCTGAACTTGAGTTCAAAGTATGTCTCATTGGAAAATACCAGGGTACTATAATATTTAACCTATCTTCCTTCAATACTGCATATTTACATTAAGTGGTATAAAATGATACATTATGGATACTCAAGAAATTCCATTGAAGATGTTTTCTTCTATAAACAGCTTTAGAGAAGTTTATGAACCTTCTTTCTCTCTTGTTTACTTTGAAACATTTCGTTACAGCTTAATTTTATGCTAAAAAAACAACTGCTCAACGGCGTTTCTTCATAATGGATCACAGCTTGTGTGGCAATTCAGAATACAGTGATACTCAGAATTTCAACATTGGGGCAGGACAAAGTAACAACAGACAACAAACAGCCATAGCAACAATGCTTATATTCGTGAGACACATCTATCCACCCAGTCCACCCAGGAAGCCTGTATCACCACGAGTGGAATACAAAGGAACACTACATTTTGTTAAAAGTGTCCTCTAATTAAACTTTTATCCCAATCCTTCCTCCCTCGGGGCCACAATTTTCTTTTAAGCAAAGACAGTTCAGCAGGATTCCATTCTCTCTAAATCCGCATCACAGCCCGGAAGAGGCTCATCAAAGCCAGGTTAGAACACAGAGAGCCTGAGTGAGCTGAAACCAGCTTGCATCTCTATCCACCTCCATGCCACAAACACGCCCCCAGATCTGAAGCTAGAGGAGAGTCCAAACACGGCGGAAATCCCAGTCAATGAGGAAATCCCAGTCAATGAATAATACTTTGGAGAACCCTTCCAACGCCGTCGTCTGCCTCCCCTGCAACTCTAGAAAGCTCTCCCAGCTCCCAGCTTCTTAGGCTCTGTGCCTCCTCCCGCCTGCTGGCTAGGGGCGATCTCTAGGGTTAGTCAGTCTACACGTGACTCGAGATGCCCACATGACATGACCATGGGTGAGGGGGGGGAGGGTGACGGGGGGGGGAGTGACGGGGAGGGGGAGAGGCTGAGGAGTGAAGCAGGGGAAAAGTTAGTGAACACTGGTCCAAGCATCCAAACCAGTTTGTCCCTTTCCTTCCTCGCCAGCCAGTGGCTCAGAGATTCCCTGAAGAATCGCAGGGGACCAAGGTGTCTCCAGAGCAGCTTTGGATAAACTCCAAACATTCTGCACTTGCCCCAGGGCTCAGAGCTTCTCCTAATTCCTCCCATGACACCCCTGCACCTCAGTTGCTTCATTTTCCTTTTTTTTTTTCTCCCCTCTCCCTCCTTCCTTCCCCGAAAGCTCTATGTCCACCGTGGAGACGCCACTGACGCACATTCTATTTGGCCCTGGCGCCGAGGGGAGGTCAGGCAAGGCCAAGCACCTACCAAAGGGGGAGGGTCCGGCTGGGCAAACTTAAGTTGCTTGCTTGCCACACGGCCACCTGGCGTAGCCCGCCGAGCAGCCCCCGGCTCGGGTTCCACGCACGTCCCCGTCCCCTTCATAGTTACAGTGCTCTCTGGACCCCACCCCGCTGTGGCGCAGGCGACACCCACCCAACACGCGCGCGCCCACCCTCAGGTTGCCCTCCCCGCGCGGGGGTCCCACCGCCAGGCAAAGCCACCGAGCAAGCTGCGCGCTCACCTTGCTTAACACACTTGAGCCGGAGGGGGTCCTTGCAGTGTTTGATCACGGCCAGAACATCCCTGATGGTGAGCCCCGCCACGGGGGTCTCGTTCACCTCCAGCAGCAGCTCCTCGGACACCAACTTGCTGCCGCTTTCATAGGCCACCTTGCCGGGCTTCACCTCCCCCAGGTAGGGGAACTGTCCGTTTTCGGCGCCCCCTTTCAGTTCAAAGCCCAGCTGGCCCTCCGGGTTCCTGCCAATGACACTCTCGTGGACTTTGCTAGTCCAGTGGCTTTTCTTTTTCAAGCTTTTGGACATGGCAGTAGGGTGAGTCGCCTCAGTTCCTGAGGGTCCTTTTGGGGAGGAGGGCTTGGGAGTCCAAAGCGGGATGGAGGAGCGAGGGGGCCAAGGGGCAAGGGTAGCAGACTTTGCCTTCCTCCCTCTCTGCTCCGCGCTTTCCCTCTTCTTTGGATGGAGTGTGGCAGAGGAAGGGGGAGGATGAGAGGGACGGCTGGGCAGAGGTAAGAGATCTTGGGTGAGGTTGTGCTGTCCCTTGAATGACACTCAAGGCTGTGGCCCCGCAGCGGAGGAAGCTGTGGTGGCGTTGGCGGCGTTAGCGGCGGTGGCGGCGGCCGAGCCAGCGCGAGCAGTGGCCGAGCTGGTGAGCGGGTGGCGTGGGGGTGGGGAGGAGGGTAGGGATGCCGGGGGCCACTCCTGCGTGCTGCGAGTGGGAGCGCGCGCGCGCTCGCCGGCCTCTGTGTTGTTAGCCGATATCCATGGCAGCTGCAGTGGCAGCGCTGGGGAGCGCGTGTGTGTGCGCGTGTGCGCCTGTGTGCCCGTGTACTAGTTGTACTGTACTGGCAGGATGCGAGCGGGCGGGGAAGGGGATGCGAGCCCGGGGAGGAGGCGCGCGCACCGGGTGGAGAGCCAGGGAGGGCTTCGCCGCCGCCTCCCTCCCTCCCTCCGCGGCTTGACCCGGTAGTGAAGGCGGAGAGAGAGAGAGGCAGGCCCTGGGCCGCCCCGCAGCCTGCGGGAGGAGGCAGGAGCCGGGAAGGAGGGGAGCTGAGGCCCGGCGTGGGCAGGCGGGCGAAGAGGGCCCCGATCCCAGGGTGGACCTGTCTTCAGCTGCCCTGAGAGCCCGGCTGCTTGCCAGCAGGACGCCCCGACTTGCACACTCTCTAGCGCGGAAGGAAACGGGAATTCGGGGACCCGCTGGCGAGCCCGGTGCCTGGTGGCCCATCTGCGGCGCTGCCAGCCTTCTGGGGCTCCATCCCGCTACGGGGACGCTAGAGTTCGGAGTCCTCCTAGGGTGAAACTGCAGATGGCCTGGCAGCCAGAGCCGGCTCTCTTCACTTTTACAGTCTTACAGTCCTCGCGAAGTTCTCAGAAGTACCCCTCCGGCAAGGGAAAGTTAGAGGAAGGCGTCCGGTCGTCCTAGCTGCAGGAGGAAGGTGAAATAGCATCCGCAGACCAAGCCTATGCGTCCCCTGGGAAAGAAACTTAAGAGGGCTTGGTTGAGTGGAGACAGGATAGACTGCACCTGCCCTAGTTGAAAAGTGGAGAGGAGGTGGGGGGAGGGGCTAAGGAGATAATTGGACTGAGAGCCTCGGTATAGAAATGGACAACTTAACCTGCACAGGAGTCAAGTTTGAACCTGGGGACTAAGCCTTTAGGTAATCAGACAAACAACCCTGCTACAGGAAAGGCAAGAAGGTGAGGCGCGAACTCGGCTCAGTGTCCCCCTTCTCCAAATTTACAGCCAGGAGAAAAGCTAAGCAGGGCACAGGGGGCAGGGCTGCTGAGTTCTCCTGTGAAACACTGAGTGATTTTTTTTTTTTTAAGTTCCTGTAGCTTAAATTTCATTTGCCTAACTTTGAAATACGTTTCAGACAAAAAAAAAAAAAAGGCACTCACCCACTCATCTTTGTAAATCAGAGCATGGGAATCATCAGCAGTTAGGATCCTTGATGTCTGGGATGGAGTGTGGGAGGGAAGCAGCACAGTTTAAAAGGCTTAGCCGACCCAAACAGAAAAGAGGGGGTTTGAATACAGGCTCTGGGGCTTTTCAAGAGTTCAGTATTTAGCAAGCTGTTCCACCTTTCTCCGTTTTCTTGTTTTTTTTCTTTTCCTTCTCCTTCTCTTTCTTTTCATTCTGAGTTTTTTCTTTTTCATTTATTCACTTTACATCCCAATCATAACCTCTCCTCCCCCTTTTCCCTTCTTCACAGAGAAGGGGAGCCCCTCGTGGGTACCAACCAACCCCCTACCCCTGGGACACATCAAGTCCTAGCAGGACTAGCTGCATCCTCTCCCACTGTGGCCACAGCAAGGCACTGTGGCCAGCTAGGAGAAAGGGATGGCAACAGAGTCAGAGACAGCCCCCTCTCCAATCGTTAGAGGACCCACATGGAAACCAAGCTGCACATTTGCTACATATATGTAGGAGGCCTAGGTCCAGCCCATGCATGCTCTTGGTTGGTGGTTCAGTCTCTGTGAGGCTCTGCCTAAAGTTTGGCTGTGGGTCTATTTATCTGTTTCCATCAGCTGCTGGATGAAACCTCTCAGAAGACAGTTATGCTAGGCTCCTCTCTGCAAGCATAGCTGAGTATCATTAACAGTGTCAGGAGCTGGCTCTCTTCCAGGCGGTGGGTCTCAATTTGGGATTGGCCATCCCCTCAATCTGATGCACTGTTTCAAAAAACTCAGCTCTATTTGGGGTTCTTAAAGCCTCTCCCTTTCAGCCCTCCAACCCTAGGTAGGAGAGGGAACATTAGTGGAGGGAGAGGGCACAGAGCTCTTTACTTCTGACTGTTTAGAGTCAATGGGTTCTTTGGGTGCTATACCAATTCGCTACAAGCAAATGCAGTGATCAGTCTCCTGTTCCAACTGTGCCAGGAAGTGTCTCTCCAAACTGCCACATGATCTCTTTCTGGACCCTAGACAATGCCCCTCTTCATGCTGCATGAGGCAGGCCATTACCAACAGACAAAGATCACACCCTGCAGGAGCAGGAGACAATTATCAGCAGTAGACAAACCAAAACCCAAACTATCTCCCACTTGGGATTAAAACAGAAAACATTGATATAACATAACTGAGTTTTTTATTTTTAAACAAAGATTCAAAACCTTGCTTTTAATTTTCTTTTTCTTTATATTATCATCATAATTATTATTAATTATAATTTATTCACTTTGTATTCCAGCTGTAGCTGCTTCCCTCATCACCTCCTTCTCAACAGACTATGAAAGCCAGAAGCACCTGGGCAGATATCATGCAGACACTAAGAGACCACAGATGCCAGCCCAGACTACCATACCCAGCAAAACTTTCAATCAACAAAGATGGAGAAAACAAACTATTCCATGACCTAACTAAAATTAAACAATATAACTGAATTTTTAAAGAAACCAAAACTTCCATTACATCAATCTCTGCTCCATTTTTATCCCTGCACATCTCGTAGGTGGGACAAATTTTGGGTTGAAGGTTTTGTGGGTATGGTTGTTTTTCTCCTTCCGCCAGTGGAAGTCCTGCTTGGCTACAGGAGGTTGCCATTAAAATGGTTGCCTCTGTATCTGAAGTGGCTAGGAGTCTCAGCTAGGGTCATCCCCATAGGCTCCCCAGGAGCCTTCCCCACACCTCTTCCCAGGTCTCCAACTCATCCCAGAGATGCCTCCATGGATTTCACTTCTCTCTCCTAGCCCTCTCACCCTGCCTCTTCCCACACCTGATCCTCACCCCTCCCCCACCCAGTTCCCTCCCTCCCTCCTGTTCTTTTGCTTCTTTTTAAATACAGTTAACAACAGTAATGAGGCATGATGCAGTGAGGAGAAAATCAGGGAATGCAAGTAAAGTATTGTCTAGCACAGGGTGGTTGGCTTTAGCAGTTTCCTTCTCCTTTCCTTCACTCATCTCCCTCAATGCCCGTGGAGAGGTTAGCAAAGATCTTCAGTCAAGATCTTTAAAAAGGATGAATTCAATTAACTTTGTGTCTTTTTCCACTTGAGAAAATGGATCTTCAGTAAGTTGGCTTGGCTAGGGCTGGTGCATTTATCCAGCCCATTGCCTTAAGGCATGCTCAGGAGCCAGCAAGACTGCCATTGAAAGCCCACTCTCAAGCAGAGTTAGGCTGGGGATTATAAAGCACCATTCTAATTGAAAACTGATGGTGAACAGAATCTACAATTGTTTAACACCAGTTACAAATAACCACCAATGAATATGCTAATATTCAAAGTTCTAATTGTATACTAGGTGTTCTGTTATGTTTATATTATATACTTCTTTACAGGTAGGCACACAGAGTTGGATTTTACAGAGCTAAATTTTTTATATCTTTGCAAAGTTTTGTATCTAGCCAATGTGACAATAATTTCATTGATTCAGACCCCCGTGGCCCTGTTGTCATCCCTGTACTGAGCCACTGCATTGAACTCATCCCTGCTACCCATATAACTTAGCATGTGTCAGACCAGGATTCAGTATAGTTTGAGCATGAATTTAGGCCTGCTCCTTTTGTGGGAGAAAAGGAAAACAGTCGAGCAGCCATTTTCCCTAAAAAGCTCACTCATACCTTCCTCAAGCCAGAAGAGTCATGGAACTCTGTGTCCGTTCAAGTTCTTCCACTCCTGGTCCACCCTGTTTTGCCTTGTTTCCTGATGCTGGAATCAGAATCTCTAAACCTTTCTCCCTTATCATCCTAGTTAGTTTTTTTAAATTATTATTTTATTTTATTTTATTTTATTTTATTTTGTCAACTTGACACAAGTTAGATTTTTCTGGGAAGAGGAACTGCATTTGAGAAAATACATTTGTCAGAGTTTCTATACGCAAAACTGAGGGCCATTTTATTTTATTTTATTTTGTTTTGTTTTATTTTATTTTATTTTATTTATTTTATTTTATTATTAATGATTGATGTGGAAGAGTGAGAGGGCCCAAGCCACTGGGTTTTGTAGCACCCCAGGCAGGTGGTGCTGGGTGAATAAGAAAGCAGCCATGCAGAGCAAACAAGAAACAGTGATCTTCTGTGTCCTAGACATTGGTTCTTGCCTAGAGCTTCCTGTCTTGGGTTCCTGCCCTACATTTCCTCAAGGGTGGACTACAAGATGAAATAAACTCTTTCCTCACCAAGTTGCTTTTCTTCAGAATGCTCTATCCTAGCAACAAAAGGCAAACTAAGACATTTATCAATGACACAATGTTAGGCTTTGTCAGTGAACAGTGCACTTTAAATTGATTCAGATACATTTCTGCTTGCTCTATGACATTGTAAGTTTTTCCTCCTGCCCTATGCTCTAGGAATAATGACTCATGAGTCTCATTAAATATTATACGAATACCTAGACCAAATACCTAGGCTCTTCTCTAACTACCTGAAAGCTTCAAATGGAGCTTTATACTAATTTATATTCTGCCAAGTGGCCAGATACCTGAGGTCAGGCACCATGCATTCGGTTTTATGTTGAGATCTTTGATCCACCTGGACTTTAGTTTTGTGCAGGGTGATAAATATGGATCTATTTGCATTTTTCTACATGTAAACATCCAGTTAGACCAGCACCATTTGTTGAAGATGCTGTCTTTTTCCACTGTATGGTTTTGGCTTCTTTGT
>REGO01000027.1:8819974-8838418 GCA_010120015.1 Rhombomys opimus
GAAGAAGAAGAAGAAGAAGAAGAAGAAGAAAGAAGAACAAGTTAAAGAGAAAGGCAAGAAGAAAAGAAAAATTGCAGTGGAGCCAAGAATACCCTTTGGTGAGTGGTTCAATAAGAAGAAGCTTGGTTCATGCCTGATGTACCTTATGGGCTATGGGTGAACAGCTGTTGCTATCAAGTTAGGTTCTTAGTATCAGTGGATAATGGTACAGCTGAAGGCCGGATGCAGCCAAGACAATGGCACAAAGCAAGCAATTACATATAAAAATAAAAGCATGTTTTCTTTTCTACATCCATTGTAGTTCTCAAATAATGGCACAGAGACCTGTTACATGTATTAATAACCTTTAAAGCATTTTAGCTGGGCAGATACTCCTCTTTTCTAGCCCATCTATGGTGGTCTGGACTATTTCCCAGCCATGTGCTCAGTTACCTGCCACCTAACTGGTCTTGCCCTGGCTGCTCCTGTTTCATATTTGTCCTCATGGTGACCTCCTCCTCCTGCCCTCTCTTCATCACTCTCTTCTCCACCTGGGACCCCATCCCTGGGATCAGAGGTTATGCCTCTCCTCTCCTCTGCTTTTCTGCCCAGCTATTAGCTGTTCAGCTCTTTATTAACCAATCAAAGATAACACAGTTCAATTTTTACACAACATTGAGACAGGAGGTTTTTCAATAGTAATGACAAGCCCATGTCTGGACTGCAATCAGTTCTCTGGGCACAGAAATCAGCATCTGAATACACAGTACACAAAACCATTGCCCAACATATTATAGACGTGGTATCAAGTTGCCTTCTACTTCAAGGATCAGTGGTTATAGCTAGTAGGACCTGCTGTTCTGAGACATAAGGTAGATAAGCAGTATCTATGAAGGAGAAAGAGACAGAGATGAGATGAACATAAATGTATTACAAACTGCAAATTTGGGAAGTTGTAATTCTCAATTTAATTTCCATACATGTCACACCTCAAACTCATACTTTAGTCACCTGGACAAAATATCTGTGATGACACATGATGTACATACAATAGACATTCCTCTGATTGTTTTCCACAAAGACCTGGGTAATTAAACATCAGAGAATAGAAAAAGCACATTTTTCCTAGCATTTCTAGGAAAGTTTAGATAAAAGATGTTAGTATCTCATCAGGACTGCCTGGATCTTCTTCCTCTGTGTAAAATATAAAATAACAATAAAATAAAAAAAGATGTTAGTGTCATGGACAAAATACCATCATGGTTCTCTGGTTAAATAAGAGAACATGTGGAGGTTGGCCCAAGTCCATTTCACATTGCATCTAAGCATATTAATAACCAGCTGGTGGTTATATTTTAGTCCCCATGTGAATGATTGTAAGAGAAATAGTTATCATCAGGCAGAACCCACATACTATGAATGGCCTGAGGAATAGAAGCCATTAAAGCCCCAAGAGCTAAGAGGGAAATGAAGAAATCACACTCATAACCTGAGAAAAATTATAACTCAGACACAAGTCTGAGTCATGAAACACTGTGATGAGTGCTAATAATAACATCAAATATGCAAAGGATATAGGGCTGTTGGTCAGCAGCACATTCTCATTTGATTCACAAAGGTTCACTCTGTAAAGTATATTGTATCATAGCTGATTACAGTATATTACTGTGAATTTGTCCAAGAGGCAGTCCCAAACCCAGATTCACAGCTGCTGCCTGATATCATCTGCTACAAAAGCTGTTATTGGGATTATCATTTTGTTAAATAACAATAGCACAGACTTTGGCCTTTGTTATAGGCCTTCTGATCATGCAGGTATACTGTTTACCCAATTCTTATCAATAATAAAGTTCAGTTCAGCTTTTATTCACAAGATAGCAACTTCAGTAACCATGACTCCTCAAGGACATGCTGATGGTCCTGATCTCTGCTGCTGCAGAGGGAATAAATAAATTGATGATCTTGAGAATTCATAGACTATAAAAGTAGACCAGAAGTCATGATAGTTTGCCTGATGAACAGGAATTGGGAATTATGGTATGCATTCCAGGGCAACAAGCATCAGAAGTTTAGTAATAAACCTCATCACTTCAAGTGCACTGAGACTTTTGGAATCCCAAGCCCTAGGTGATCAACAATTGAGTCATGCATTTCAGCAGAGCTAGGGAAGACAGGACTTGCTGCAGGGGAAGAGTTACTGTTAGTCTCTGAAAAGTTTCTTGGGTTGTAAAGGAAGAGAATACAACTCTGTAAAAAACAAAACAAACAAACAAACAAACAAACAAAAAAAAACCCAAACAGCAACAAAACCAAGTCTCATGTGAACAAACAGTCCTGTCATGATATGCAGATCTAGAAGACAGTGACTAAATGACTGTGCTGCTGGAATTTCCTTCCTGGGTTGGGTTTTGCCAAAGCCATTGTTCCATAAGTAAATCACATGAGCTCTGCTTTATCATACAGTTGCCACACTGGGGAGAAGAAACGAAGGACTCGTATCTTGAGGAGGAGGCAAGTCTTGTTTAAACAAGCCATTCAGATCATCCCAAGGTGAAATCTTTTTGTATTTATTATTTTATTTTATTTTTATTAATTACAATTTATTCACTTTGTATCCCAGCTCCACCATCCCCTCTTAATCCCACCCTCCCTCCTCCTTCTTCTGTGCCCCTCCTCCAGTCCACTGATAGGATAGGTCCTCCTCCCCTTCCCTCTGATCCTAGTCTATCAGGTCTCATTAGGACTAGCTTCTCCCGCCTCAGGTGGAGGTGATCAAAGAGCCAGCCCATGAGTTCACGTTAGAGACAGTCCCTGTTCCTATTATTGGTGAACCCTCTTGGACACTGAGCTGCTTTGGGCTACTTCTGTGCAGGGGTTCTAAGTTATCTCCATTCATGGTCCTTGTGTAGAGTATCAGTCTCAGAAAAGAACCCTGTGCCCAGAATTTTTGGTTCTGTTTCTCTCCTTGTGGAGCTCCTGTTCCCTCCATGTCTTTCTATTTCCCCCTTCTTTCATAATATTTCCTGCTCTCTGCAAAACGTTTGCTATGAATCTCAGCATATGTTTTGATGCCCTGCTGAGTAGAGTCTTTCAGAGGCCCTCTGTGATAGGCTCCTGTCCTGTTCCCTATTTTCTCCCTCTTCTGATGTCAGTCCTGTTTGCCTTTCTGAATGAAGACTGAATGTCAGGGTCATTTTGACTTGCATTTCCCTGATGACTAAGGATGTTGAACATTTCTTTAAGTGTTTCTCTGCCATTCGATGTTCGTCTATTGAGAATTCTCTGTTTAGCTCTGTACCTCATTTTTTAATTGGGTTATTTGATTTGTTGCTGTTTAACTTCTTAAGTTCTTTATATATTCTGGATATTAGCCCTCTGTCAGATATAGGGTTGGTGAAGATCCAAGGTGAACTCTTTTACCAGGTTAAAAAGCTAGCCCTCAACTAATGGCTCTGATTCTCCCTCTCCTCTTGCTCTCTCTCCCTCTTGCAGTTTTAATCTCACTCTGTCTATCACTCTCTAATATGCAAAACTGTGTTGAATATATTTCTGTTTTTGGATGTATTTTCAAAACATGACATATCTTGTTTTTTCATTTTTTCTTTCTGTAAAATTATTTTTTCCTTGCATGCCTATCTAATTCCCATCTTAACCCATACATATGGATCTACACTTTAATGTTTACTGTATGTCCTATTTCTTGTCTGTTAATCATTTCTTCTGATGAATTCTTAAGTAACCATTATAAAATGAACAAACATGTATTTACAAGTATAAGCTACTTTATATTTTAAATACTTTTGCAAATATTGTTCTCCATATTTTCTCAAAAGTCTTATCAGACAACTTTAATATACAGGCACCTTGGGGATGTGCTTCTATTGACTATTTATAAACACTTGACTGTTCTATTTTCCTGCTTTTTTGCATATCTGGGCTTTGTGGATAATTTTGTGGAAGCTACAAGTTTTGCTGAATATCTCATTATGTGCGTTTTACTCTGAGGCAATTAAATTGCTGTGGATCCTTAAAATAATAGGTGTTATGTTTTTCTGGGCACATGTATGTTCACTGTAACATGTGGTCACTGTTCCTAGAACAGAGTCCTCAGTTGTGTGATTTCGCTTCTATACAGCCTCTGGAAGGCATCATTTGCCTTTCTATGATTTTGCATGTTTTTGATACTTAATGTAAATGAAGGCATATAATACCTGTTCTGTGTAACGGGCTTCTTTATTTACTATAATGTTCAGAAAGTCCGCCTATGCTGTCACATATTACAGATGAACTTCTTTAAAAAAAAATGTGAAGTTAGTTCCGTTGAGTCCTCGTCGCCCAAGCCCAGTCCTCAGTCTCTTCACGTTTCAGCTGCACTTCTGAAGTGTTTTCTCAATCTCTCAGCCCGCTGGCCTTTAGTCCTTTTTGTTCCTCACAGCCTCATTGTGGACTTGAGCATCTTAAGAACTGGCCAAGAACCTGGGAGACAGTTATGCAGATGTCATTGGCTTCTCTTGCTGCCTCTTTCTGCCTTGTTGCCCCTCTCACACGCTTGCCATTTCAGCAATTTCACATACAAACCTGCATTTTCTCTGTCAAGGAAGGCTTCTATTATTTTCCTCTGTTGCCTTATGAAATACCTTCAAATATCTTCAATGTGAATGCAGGAATGAGTGTGGAACTAATTTGACACCTTCTCTTCCCCTTAAGGTTGTAGGCCTTAACTCGTTGCTATCCAATTACTGTAAGCAGTTGAATTGCACATATTGATCATTTCTTTTTCAAAACCATAACAAAGGAATTCTCCTCCCAACTTTTCAATTTTAACACCCAAGAATATTTTACGTTTGTTTCTTTCAGTGGGACATACTCAAAGCCCATAAAAAAAGATTACTGTTTTGTGTTTTCTTAACTTTATTAGTGGCCTTGATGGTGTAAATTTTGTTGTCTTACATTTTTTCGTCAGCATTGTATATTTTCATATTATTATTTTATATATATAACTAATTTGTTTCTTTTACTGCTATTATTCTATAATAAAGAAAAAAAACACATGTATTATATATTCATGTATTAGTATTTAATGTCAGAATTATTACTGTTAGTTACTTCAATAAACAAGGATATGGTCAATATCCTTAATGCATGTTCTTATGTTTTGCTCATTGGTAATAAAATCAGGTTACTTTATATGCTTATTAAGCATTTTTGTTTATCCTCTGTTATTTCTCTTCTTTGGTTATCTACATTACTTTGGGGTAAGGTGTTAAGGGAATTTTCAGCATTTAGTGATTGTATTTAATCTCAGTCTAGAGAGTGAGATGGGCTGAGTGAATTCTATGTTAAGGGTTTATTCCCAGAGATGAGGAGTAATGCTTTAAGACAACCTATAGTAATCATTCCTCACTGGAAAACGTCTTGGCTTACTAAAGCATTTTGTTCTCTTGTTCTACTCTGGGCACATCTAATCTAGAGGCTCCTGACACAAAGGTATCTAGGCTTGACTCCTCTGCATCATGGCTTATCCTCCTCCTCAGCCCTGTTTCCTCCCCTTGCCTTTCTGGAGGATTTTTCTAACAAATGCTGCACAATAACTTCTTACTCGCCACTCTCCTTTTCAGCTTTGTCAGGAGCGAACTTGAATGGATTACACTTATTATGTGAAAATCTTTACTTTGTTGTTCAGTTCTTTTACTAATCTTTGCGTGTGTTCATGTGCACATGTGTGGAGGCCAGAGAACAACCTCAAATACCACAGTATGTGAGGCAGACCGTCTCTTGTTTGCTGCCATATGCACCAGGCTGGCTGGCAGAAGTTTCCAGGAATTCTGTCTCTACCATCTCTCTCCCTCCCTTGGGGTGTACTCACATTAGGGACACAGGCTACACCCTGTCTTGTTTTGTGGCCATTCTAGGAACCTAAACTCAGATCCTTACACTTGTACAAAACACACTGTACTCACTGAGCTTCCTTCCTAGCCCTGGTTAATTTACACTTTTGTTTTGAACTTTTAATCTTGCGACAGTAAAAGATCCCCTTGGATAGCTTAAATGATTTGTTTTCAGATTTGAGATTTTTTTTTTAATGTAGTCATTGTTAATTTTTGTTAACTGCATATGCTAGAGGTCCAATTTTATTTTTCTTTGCAAGACAAATCACTTTTCTAACCTCATTTTCTTGAGTTATTACTTAAAAAGCAACCTGCTTCAATTCCTATCCTTCCATTCATTCAGTCAATTAGTCTGTCCCTGAACCAGTAACACACTGATCATTTTATCATATAATGCTATATATGTCTTAATGAGTGTTGAAAATTAGCGATGCATGGAGTTATCATTTATACAAACTACAATTAATTTGTCAAGCTCCTCCCCAAACATAGCTGTTGTGTTGAATGGAATAAAAATGAGTTTATGAGTTGAGCTAAGGTCAATTAAACTCTTTCATCTCTTCGTCATATTATTCATAAGAAGATTAAGCCTTTCAATTAATTTGAATCTGATTTGAATTTTTCAAGATAAGTCTGAAAATATTCCATATACTTCTCAGGAAATCTTTGCTAGATTAATTTCTACCAATGCAATTGGTAGCTTTGTTGTTATCTTAAATGACATCTACTTTCCATTTCATTTTCTGGTTACTTATTGCCAAAGGAGAGACCTCGTTGAATATATTTGAATGATGATTTTTTTAAACTGGAAGATAAGTTTTAAGAAGTCTCTCAGAAAGCATGAACAATGAAAAAATAAAAAGTAGAAAGACAGGAAAGAAAGAAAAAATATATGGAGAATGGTGTTAGAAACTGAAACACCTTTCCAAAAGAGGAGACAAAGAATAGGACAAAATATTTGAAAAAAAAATTGTTGATTATTTGTTTGAGTGAATTAAAGAAGAGTCAAAAAATAACTCTGAGAGATCAGAAGGCTGAAATCTTATTCAGATATATCACATAAGATTATAGTAGAGAAATGATAACTTATTTTCAAATAAAAACATAAGATTACTCATTATCTACTTTATCCAGCACTCAGGGAGGCGGAGGCAGGTGAATCTCTATGACTTAAAGGTCAGCCTTATCTTCAAAGAGAGTCCACGACAGCCAAGATTACACAGAGATACCATCTGGAAAACAAAGCAAAACAAAACAAAAACAAACAAGCAAATAAATAAACAAAAAAACCCACTACTTTCTTTTACAGCAGCAACACTGAATGCAAAAAAGTTTTGGAAGGAAATTCAAATCCGATGTTGTGTTGTTAACTTAGCATTTTAACAATTGAAACAAATTGCACTTCACTTATCACAGATAATACAGCAGCATGGAGAAACTGTTTGAAAGAGTTGTTACAGTTAAACTTTAGAAAGGAAAAGGTAGATTTCATAGACAAGAAGTTGATATGTTACAGGAAATTTGTAAAAAGGAAAAATAGCATAATCATTTGGTGTCTAAATTAGCAATAATATATACTTTATAAACACAAAATAAAAAATACTTGAGATGATTTATTGTTAAATTACTGCTGGAATATGAAAAGGTAGGAAAAGAATGGTGTCAATATCTTTTCATGCCAAGATAGAAAGTATCATTGTTAATATGGCATTTACAGAGAAACAAACTGAATGCTGACATCTTTTATTTCCCAGTCCTTAGAATATGAAAGTGTATATTGCAGTGGAGAGAAAACATGGTGGTAAATACCTTACCTAGTGAGTATAGATTTCTCAGTTCAAATCTACATATCACCAAGTGAGTGAGAGAGACAGACAGACAGACAGACAGAAAGAGACAGACAGACAGAGAGTTTCCATTTAAAACACATCTCAGTAAACAGCATATAAGGAACTGAGTAGAAAACTCAGTAAGTTTTATCTAGATACTTCTTGTATTTTATCGTTGGTTTACATGAAAAGTAGCTCTAGGGTGATGGTAATGGAGAAGCAAGAAAGTGGACTGGTTTAGAAAATATCCATGTGAGAAAAGACACACATGAAGTGCAAGGAACGGGGAAAGAGTAAGAGAGAGAGAGAGACTGGAAAACACTAAAATGTCTCATCCTTCCACTTTGGTTAGGATTCTTAAAACTCTTCCACTAATAAATTTTGCACATTTTAAAATATGTGTTCACATATAATCAATTTCTTTGGGACTTTTCAAAAAGTTTATGGCCATTCCGGATATGAAATATTTACAACAGGTTAAAAGGAGAGAATGGGTAAACCTAGGTCTGTGTAATGATACATTTTAAAACAAACCATCAGAAATAATCATGTTATAGTCTATAATCAATATAAAATATTATTAGTGAGAAACGTGCCATTATATTTATAATTCTAAGCTTTTGAAATCTAGTTCATTTTATATTCTTTCCTTTTATACTTCCAAGACCAAATTCTGTTCAAACAATTCCCATATCAATGCTCAGTACCAGACATGACTCTTGCATTCCATATTCTCCAATGGTGTGATTAATTAAAAAAATTACAAGAGCAAGCACCAATATTTTTGGAGCTTCTTGGATATGTTAAAAGCTGTGTGTCACACATTGCATGCATGGTCTGACAATTTAGAGTGAGTGCATGGATTATTACTCTTGGTATATAGTTCAAAAGTTTCCATTTAAAACACTTCTCAGTAAACAGCACATCAAAAGGAACCGAACAGAAATCTCAGTAAGTTTTATTTAGATGATTGTTTTAATTTAGCTTTGGTTTACAAGAAAAGTAGCACCAGGGTGATGATAATGGATAATAAAAGAAGTAGACTTGCTTGGAAAATATCCACATGACGAAAGAAACACATGAATTATGAGGAACAGGGAAATAGTAAGGTCAGTGGCTAGCATTTGGACTTATATACATAGATTTTGTGACTTATGAGAGAAACACTGGAGGAACACTGGAGGTTGTCAAGTTGTGGGAACTGTTCTCCAGCGTGCATGCTGATTCTGAAGATTCTTGCCATCATGTAAGTTTATAAGTATCTCTAGGGCATGTGATTTTAAAATGGTCCTTCACCTTGACTGGCTATTAGAGCAATCAGCAGAGAAAAGGATAAAAATAACAGAGTCAGAAGAGACATTGAAAAAAGACTCCTGGATGCATGAGAGCTGGCGGGCAGACTAACACAGCTACCACCGGGCCCAGTTCCATTGAGTAGGCCCACCTCAACATCTACCCGTCTGTGAACTGCTGGAACACGTGAAGGAAGAAACCTGTCCTGAAGAACTAAAGCTACAGGATCTGTATGACACATGACAAAAACAGGATATCCAATATCCTAGGGGAGACCCTGTGAGGATCCAGTACAGAATGTGTGGCAGAAGCCAGAGACTAGAACTAGACCAATGACTCATTGCAATGAATACTTGCAAGCAAAGCTGTTTGGACAAAAGGGTATGCTGTATGACACTGCAAATTTTATGCTAATGCTTTTGTTGTTGTTGTTTGGGTTCTCTTTTGTTTTTTGTTATTGTTTTCTTTAGGGGTGCATATTCTGGATATGCAGAGACTGGGAAATGAATGGAAATGGGGTGTGTGGTGTGAAATTCAGAAAAAATCAATAAAAATGTCAAAAATTTAAGAATGTCTTCCTTTCATAGCGTTGAAGAAAAATGATACCAGTGGAAATGTAATTTTATGTTTTGCTTGAAATCAACAAACATGTTTCCTACATAACTGTGTGCATTTTGTAAGGGAAAACAGAATTGCTTCTTGGTGTAACATTTGGAGACCAACAAGCAGTGAATGCACCAGTGAAGAGATTAAACGCAAGCTGAAGACCTGGCTTCATCATGGATTGGCCATGGAGATGTCAGTGCATCCACTGTTGGTCCACAAGTGCACTAATCCCTTCCTGTGGTTTCTTTAGCTTGGAATCTGCATTTTAATCTCTGTTGCTTTCTGTGATTCATTGCCCCTCTTTTTTTGAATCCCTCAATAAAGGATGGAATTACAGTCTTCATTATTGTCTCATATCATAAAGGAAACCATCTTCTGTGTGTAATAACCAGTACATGAGAAAAAAAATTGGTAGAGAGTGCTTGAAGGGTTTCTGGGTGGTAAAATGTCATAGACTACTGCTGGGTGAATACCACAAGAAAGAAACACAGCACAGTTGAGGGGCCTGCGAAGCTCTGTTCAGGACTAAAACAAGTAATATTGCAAAAGGAAAGAGAAGAAAATTGTCAAGTAAACCTGACCTCCAAAGCTTAAAAAGGGGAAATAAAGGCAGTCCCCTTTATTGTTAAGGACAGGAAATAACAGTGCCCTGTGGGTCTGGTACTCCTCTTCATATTCCCGGGCTGTAACAGTAACATATCAAAATAATTTAAGTCATTTCTCAGCTACAATTACCTAAGGAATGATTTAATCTTAGAATAATATTTAGCCAGGGTTATACTATTTTATTATTTATATTCCTTAAATTTTTAGGGCACCAATTTTTTTAAATTGATTTATTATTTTTACAGTTTATTCACTTTGCATCCCAACTGTAGCCCCCTGCCTTATCTCCTCCTAGCCTCATCCTCCTTCCTTTTTCTCCCCTTATACCCCTCCCATAGTCCACTGATAGGGGTGGTCCTCCTCCCCTACTATTTGACCTTAGCCTATCAGGTTTCATCAGGAGTAGCTGCAACCTCTTCTTCTATGGCCCGGCAAGGTTACACCCACCCCAGGGGAAGGTGATCAAAGAGCAGGCCACTGAGTCTGTGTTAGAGACAGCTCCTGCTCCCCTTACTAGGGAACCCATATGGAGACTGAGCTGCTATCATCTACATCTGAGCAGGGATTTTAAATTTTGTTAGAGAACAAAATTGGCCATTTTAATTGAGAACAAGTTGAAAGTAAGGCATTGTGGACCTTTTCTTCCAACCTCCATGTAATGCCCAGACCTTCGGTGACACCTCATGAACAACAGTAGATTTCAACCATAATAAAAAAACGAAAAATATTTGATTAACAAAAATCTAGCAATATGTTCATAAACATACAGACCTCACTTCAGGATGAGTTTCTGTCTTCCTGAGTTTTCTTGTTACTCACAGAAGACAATCTTTACATGCTTCATAGACTCCTTTCACAGGACCCATATTCTAATGCCATCAGCAATATTTTGCTTGCATTTGTAATGCCAGGATTATGTGATTTACATGAGAAATAGCATTTTAGATTCATTTGTCTAATTATTTTAGGTTCTTGAAAGGGAATGAGCAGAAAAGAGAGGAGAAGGAGAGTGGTTCCAAGAAAAAAAAAATGTTCACATAGATCCTTGAACAACATCTGTATTTTTGGAGGTAATGGGGACCTGTTAAAGGAGAAAAGGGGATGCAATGGGAAGCAAGGGAGTGACTAGACTTAGCATATAGTCTTATGTCTCAGGAAGATACTGGCTCGGCAAAGGTGTGATGCTTTGTATACTCTTCACTTTCTAAGTATTCAAGAGTCATAGGCCTGAAAAAAGACTATTAATAATAATTTCTGATTCTCCAGTTTCAGAAAAGTGATGGGTGAAGGCCACACTTGAAGGGATTAGGATGAGTAGAAAACCAGAGCTTGAGAGTTTATAACACCTCAGTGATAGAAGCCTCAGTGGCCACATTGATGTACTCTTTCATCACAAAGAAGGTTTTTAAAATCTATTTACAACATTACTCAAGAAATTATCTTGCTGTCAGTCTGTTCTACAGATGAAGCAAGCTCCCTTACTGCTTTTACCTTCTTATCTAAACTTGCCAGCTAATTGCTTAATTGAAGTGAAACTAGAATGATATTGACATACAAATAAGAAAAGCATTCATTGGCACCCAGTGGTTAAAGTGATTTTAATAAATTTCTAAGTAAGTGTGATTTTATATCATGAGACTCTATACAAATATTTACTACTCAGAAATTCTCAATTGGACACTGAAAAGAGACTGTATTATTTTATAAAATAAGATCCTTATCAGGTTACTATGGGAATTATTCTCATAAGACTGAGGTTAGACATATTTTGTGCTTACAGAGATCTCATACTGAGAATGTAAAGTCATGTTGGGTAATGTATGACAATACTAAAAGAATGAGCTTGTCTCTGCTCCCCTGTCTGTGGCATCATAATTAATGTGCCCACACAGGTTCTGATCTATTTCAGTAACTTGTGTAAGAATGTCTTGTCCAAGAATTTGCCAGTGTGTTTGAAGAAGCTAATGAAATTTCTCAGCTTTTGTTAGGCACATTTGCTAAAAAAAATGCTCGTTAAGAGTGGGTAGTCTGTTGTGTGATAGTGTAACCCTAATACATTCCTGATGCATAGAAGAGAATGTGGACATTAGTGAGATGCAAGAAGTTATACTGAGTGGTTTATTTAATTTTATAATAACAAAGTTTCTCTAGTGAGAATGAAGTATTAAATTGAATTTAACGATTTTACAATTTGATTTGAATGTCTTATTGCTAAGAAGATACATGCTTGGTGTTAAGACATGTAGGTCTGGGGACCGAAAGGTAATGTATGTAGGAGTTAGTTATGTGTAGATGTCCAAACTTTGAGTTAGACAATGGTTTCTGAGATATAGAATCCAAATCTCTCTCTCAATCACACACAGACACACACATGCTCACACACATTGTCACACACACACAAACAGACACACACACACACAGATTAAAGAAATACTAGACAAACTTGCATTAATCAAAATTTAAAGTTTTTACACTAAAAGGAAACTACTAGTGAAATAAAAAGATAGCCAAGTGAAGAAAATATTTTAATGTAATAATATTTTTTTTTAGTATGGAAAACATGTGAGGAATTTAAAAAAGGACATGGTGTGGTTGTTCTGTGCCTGGGTTAAATCCTCAGCAACACCCCTCCCCCAATCTTAAAGCGTACAGAAATAGTTCAGTAGACATTTTTCAAAAGAAAATAACTGGCCAGTGAACACAAACCCATTAAGTGAAGGAGTTTACCAGGAAACTATAATGAATAACACATTACACACAGGCAATGACTGAGACATGAACAATAACAACAGATATTTCCGTGGAGAGTAAGTGGTGAAAGTGGTGAAGAGATTGGTAAACACTTGGACAGCTATGCAGAAACTTAAATCGTGTTACCATGTAACCTGGAACTACCACTGTTAAAGACGCTCATAAACAGTCAGAGCCAAGTATACTCACACAAACAAAATCTACATCAATATCATGACAGCATTATTTATAATAACCTCAATATAGATAAAGCCCAATACCTATTTACTAAGGAATAGTGAAGAAATACGGTGTGTGATCACAAAAATACAGGGCTGACACATACCATACCACAGAGTAACCTTGAAAATTGCTAATTAAAAGGCCAGGACTTATATACGTTTCACAGTGCATGATCACATTTATGTGAAGTGCCTAGAATATAAAATTTGTAAAGGTAGTATGAGGTTCCATGGATGCTGCAGGAGACATCAGCTTCCGGGCAGAAAGAGTTGAGGCACGGAATCAGAAGTTCCTCCTCTCCCAGGAATGCTGGTCTCTGAGAAGGGTGGGATACTGAACAGAGATCCAAGTCCGAAGACCTGGCAGCAGGTCGCTCAGGGCTCCGAAAGCCCAGCCAGGAGGCAATGAGGACCCAGCCTGACTCGGGTGCCTTCTTCGTAACAGGTCGCCACTCTCACAGAGGGCCACTGTGGTAGGTGGAGCAGCTCAAGAAAGACGGAGGCAGCTATCCTTGCTGACTCAGAGATGAATAGCAGAAGCTCTCAGCAGCCCGGGGAGGGGGTGGGGGGAGCTTTGGCCGTGCTATGGCTGTCTGGCAGTCAAGCCTGGGAATCTAGCAGTGAATTCTTTGGGGAGGAGGGGAGCCTTCTTTCCTCAGAATAAACGACGAGTCTCAGACAATTTTGATGAAGTAGATGGTGCTGGCCTATTTATTTCATGTGAAAACAGGGATTTATAAACCTTGGGCAGTGGGAGGGGGGTTGAGGATGAATGCTTGTCACTGGCCGGGACTAGGAGGATGGCAGTGCTGTCTTTGCATGGGGAAAGATGGCAGAAGACAAGCTCATGTGACTGGCCACTGTAACCTTGAGTGACCACCTGTAACTTCGGAGCTCTATCACACGCTCCTAAGACAGGCACAAAAAGCATCAAGAGAGCTTTGTTTCCTATCAGGATGATAAGCCTCAAAAGTGAGAGCTTCAGGGTTTGAACATACTCCATCTCAGCAGTTCCATACCAATTCCGCCGAGGTAAGGTCCACAAGCCCCATGATAGTAGTTTTTTTTTTTTTCATTTTTTATTCTTTATTAATTATACTTTATTCACTTTGTATCCTCCCCCTGTGGTTCCCTTCCTCCCCCCTCTGCACTCATGCCCCTCCCCAAGTCCACTGATAGGGGAGGTCCTCCTCTCCTTCCTTCTGATCCTAGTCAATTAGGTCTCATCAGGAATGGCTGCATTGTCATCTTCTGTGGCCTGGTAAGGCTGCCCCCCCCCTCAGGGGGAGGTAATTAAGGAGTAGGCCAATCAGTTCATGTCAGAGACAGTCCTTGTTCCTATTACTATGGAACCCACTTGGGTACTGAACTGCCATGGGCTATATCTGTGCAGGGGTCTTAGGTTATCCCCATGATAGTAGTTTTAAGGCCTAGAGGAGAATGGCGGTGTCTGCTCACAGGAATGGGATTTTCACTGGAGAAGATAACACAATCCCAGACCCAGATAACTGTGCTGAGATAACTTAGTGAATGTAAGAGAATACACTGAATTACACACTTCCAGAAATTTATTCTGATGTGTTAATTTCTCATCAGTGAAAGAATCACACTCCTAATTATTTCAGCCTAAGAGATTACCTGGTGAATAAATAAAAGGGAAGGCTGTAAATTCTGTCTTGTTAAATTTAAAAATAATCACAAAAGCATGCTCTATTTGCTGATTAATGTTTTCAAGCACTCAGCATCCTTTCTCCGGAGACAGATTAGCAACTAAAGAAAGTTACTCTATGGCTTGGGACAGTACTAAAGACATGACTCTATTTACTTTTGCTTACATAGTCTACCCTCCCCCAGCACACAAATGACTCGAATGTCGTACCCTACAATTGCTCCTATCACCTGTCTTCATCTTTCCAAATACACACTTAGCACAATTAGTTTAGAGAAATCCAGTTTCCTCTTGTTTATTTTTTTTAATGGTGGTGATGAGGATTAAAGGAAATGTAGAGCTTTATACCATAACAGCATTGCTTTAGGCCCCCTCAATTTCTTGTAAAAACTCTCCGTAGGTGGCTGAATCCATAGCATCTGATGTTGATAGTTGGGTACTTAAAGAATCAAACATATGGTTCTTTTCCTATAAAAGCGAAGCTGGCTCAGGCAATCAGAGAATATTATGAAGCTATTTTGTACCAAGGAGTGACATGGACTCAAGGTCCTCTTAAATTTTTCACATTGAGATCCTAAATCAAATGCGATGGTACTATGTGAAGGTACTTCTTTGGTTGAGAGAGTAGAGCCCTCGTTATACAATCGGTACCTTTATGAGTAGAGATATGACAACTCTCTCCTCTCTCTTTTTCCCTTCCTCCCTTTCCCCTTCTCTCTCCTTCCTCCTCTCTCCCTCTTTCCTCTCTCCCCTTCCCTTTGTCATGAGAGAGTTCAAGCACAAGATGATCATCTGAAAACACCAAACCATCTGACACCTTCACCTCAATCCTGGACTTTCCAGTCTCCATAGCTGTAGGAAATGGATGTTTGTTGTCTAATCTCCCCACTGAATTCAACTCTCTTAGAAGACCCTCAGCTCACTAAAGCACAAGAGAAGGAAGAGATGGAGTGATAGTGAAGAATTGCCGAGGGGAAATAAAAGGTAATATAATATTGTTTTACTTTTCTACAGTCATTTGTTGTCATATTTCTTGATGATAGTCACTCTGGCTTGAGAAACTTGGTATTTAAATGGAGTCTTAATTTTTATTTCCCTGATGAGCAGAGATTAAAAAAACACTTAAAAATGTTGTGTTTCTTTTATATGGAACTGTTTGCTTCCTTAGGCCGTTTATTCATTGACAACTTAACGTTCAATTCACTTGGTCTTTCATTTCTCCACTTATTTGAAATCTTGCATATTATAAATAAAAACTGTATACACTTTTATATATGTTTTGCTGGTATATCAGTTTTCACCTTCTGTGATGAATCCCCAAGAGTGCGGCTAATGAATACTATGACAGTTTCTTTAAGAGGCTGTCAAAACTGTCTTCCGGAATGGTGGTTTAGCTCTGTATTCCAGCTCTTCTGCCTGTCTGCCAGCATATGGTATCACTATTGTACTTATTTTTCTTACCTCAGCACAAGTATACTGTCACTTCATCTTGAAATTTTGATTTTAATTGCATTTTCAAAACGACTAAGGATGAAAACTGATGTCATCTGTGTTTGCTGTCCCGGGAAATACCTACTTTTGTCACCTTTCAACATGAAAATGGAAATAAATGGTTACATAATATTTCAGTTTCTTCAGCATCCACAGACAAAATGATTGTAGAACCCATAAGGAAAGAGTGAGAGCTGTGTGGTCGTTTGCTCACAGCACATTTGTTCTAGATGTTTCACCTCTCTGAGACCACAATACTGGCAGGATGGCATTATGCTGTTTTAGCAAGACAGCCATACTCATGCTTGTGATTGCTATTGGATTCTTTTTATTTTAAAGTTTGTACGGTTTGCCCTTTAGCTGCCTGTTTACTCTTTCCCGAGAGAAGCCACATGCTCTTGATCATTTCGGTAAGTCAACTTGGTCAGCCTCCTTTGTCAGGTCTCCCTGGTTTCTTTCCCACTGAGAATTACAGCCATCTAAATTCTGCCTCTGTTCATTGCTTCAACTCCACTCTTTTGAAATTTTAACATGAATACTGTTATCGGGCCCCATTTTGTAATGTCGTTTTCATCACTTCCAGACTGGAAGAGAGCTGCTTTGAACTTTAACGTGATGTACTACTCTTCTCAGAGGCATGTGCCTCCTGATTTGGGTAAATATTATGAGCTTTATATCCTTCTATGTTATATTCTTGCTCACCCACTTCTGTTAGTTTTAAATACTATTTCTACCATCTGCTGTGTAGTTCTGGTGTTTCTATTTCACTTAGTTGGTGGCACTTGGTGCTGTGCTTCTGAAGCAATCTTAGTAGCACATCCACATAATCATGTTAGGTGTTTGACAAGCAGTTATTTCCCGTGTTCTAGAAAAGAGAAGGATACTCTGATCATTTTTTTTCTGTTCTCCGTTATATTGTTTCCCCTAATAGAAACCTCCCATAAGGTTTTCTTGTGTGAATAATCAATCCACTAGTATAAAGCACGATGGGCCCTGATGGTGACTTCCACTATGATCCCCTTCCTCTGTCACCAGATTCAGGAACTTCCTAACCAGTAGAGATTTTAAAAGATTTCCTTGAGGTAGGAAAACACCCATATTTTCTTCCAGCAATGGAGTCAGAGGAGGAGTGGATTTGGGAGACAGGAGGTGTGTGTGTGTGTATGTGTGTGTGTGTGTGTGTGTGTGTGTGTGTGTGAATTGGGAGGGATGGAGGGAGGGGAAACTGTAGTCAGGTTGTAATAAATGAAAGAATAAAGAAAGGAAGAACTCTTATCGTACTTCCTGAATAGGAAGGGGGCACTCCTGGAGGTTCAATTCATCTACATTAATTTCAGTTGTGTCAACCTAACCATTTCATGTGCTAAAGTCTCACTCTTTCCTGTAATGCTCTGGATCTTACTTTAGTATCTGCAAAGTTAGCCTGCAATCCGATGATCAAGCCCAGGGCTTCTTCCTTAGTTTAGCAGCTTATTTGTAAACTACCAGGTTTTTCATACTTAGTTTTCACTGCTAATTAGTCATGGTTGTTTATAGGTCTTTCTGCCGTAACATCTAACAGCTGAGATTACAGACAGGCATGTGACCGTCCAGAGCCCATGGTCTGCTTCTTCCCTTCAGGGTGTCCAGAAACTGCTGCATACAGGTGCTGGACCTGAAGGAATGAAGCTTGTGTGGGTGGGTGGGCTTGCAGCATCCCCATCCAGTGATGAATGCCAGGAAGGAGAAAGCCTTCTCTGATCCAGCATGTAGGGGTCGTCAGGTGAGTGAATATCTTTGGCTGCTGCCAGAGTTCTGGGAACGGTTCATTTGTATGGAGAGGAATTTCGGGTGCTAGACTATGGGACTTCCTCAAGAACTGTGGGGGCGTGGGGGCCCATGGGGCTACAGGTGCATGCAGGTGCAGAGCAGGAAGGGAGCGGCCCTTACTTTTGCCAGTCTCCAGATTGAGATTTTCGAGGTTTGGAGCCTCGACCTCACTCTAGCTCCATGCCAGTTTCCCATTGCACAGTCCATGTTCCCCACAGGCATGTACTTTGCTATTACTGTATTTCCCTGTATGTCTTAGGCAGCTCATATGCTGCACTAACTCTTCATTCTCACCCTTTACT
>REGO01000027.1:8839393-8852593 GCA_010120015.1 Rhombomys opimus
CCCCATTGACTCATGTGTGAATGCTTGACCCATAGGGAGTGACACTTTAGGAGATGTGGCCTAGTTGGAGGAAACTTGTCATCCCAAGTTTAACCATTTCATGTACTGTGAAGGAGCTTTGGCCAGAGTGGCACACAGTTGCTTCCTGCTGCCTGTGGATCCAGATGTAGAACTCTCAGCTCCTTCCCCAGAACCATGTCTGCCTGCGTACTGCCATGCTCCTCAACATGATGACAATGGACTAAACCTCTGAAACTGTAAGCCAGCCCCAACTAAATGTTTTCTTTTTTAAGAGTTGACATGATCATGGTGTTTCTTCACTGAAATGGAACCCTATCTGGGACAGTTTATTATTCTCATTCAAACCACCCCAGGGATGCTCTGGCTTGGATTGGTACTCATCTGTGAAGGAAGTATGGCCTTATGGGTTATGGTTCTCTTCATCTACCCCCTGTGGCTGCTGTGTGGGAGGTATCTTCTAGAAGCTCTCTTAGCAGTCTTATAAAGTATCCGGAATTGTGTTCCTTAGAGGTATATGTAGCTCCATTTTAAAAGATGTACAATAATCTACTCCATGCACACATGCAAAGTTATTTAATCACACACGTACATACACACATATATGAACATATGTGTATAAATACACATATAAATTCATTTCAGACTTCAGGTACTAAAAGTAATACATACTTAAATAAATTACACTTACAATTTTAGTTAGATTCATAGGAATGGGCCTGCAATATGTGTGCGTGCACACACACACACACACACACACACACACACACACACACATAAAATTTAGTTAGATATTGTCAATAACTTCCTCACAGGAATTCTAATGCTTGCAGTTTCTACACACTGCTTGTTCATTCACTGTGCTGTGAAAAGCTTGTTCTAAACTTTTGATTTTCCAGTCTGATACATGAGAAAAATTATCTCAGTGTAGCTTTTTTATCTTTTATCTTTGCTGTTATAACATAATCCCTCCCTCTTTTTCTCCCTTCAAATCCTATTATACAACCCTTCTTTTCTTTCCAATTCAATGCCTTTTAAAATTAATTGTTATTACATGTATATATGTATACGTATGTACATATATATTCTTAAATGTAACCTTTTCGGTCTTATAATGTTACTTGTATGTATGTTTTCTGGACTAAACGATTTGTCCCTGGATAGACATTCATTGTGCTCTTTCATAGAGAAGCCTGCTTCTCCCACTGTGTGTAGCATTGAAGCATCGTGGCTTTTCACTCTCCGCGTTGGCATGTCTGTTGGTATTGTCATGTTCAGCTTCTGTCTATGCAGCCATGTTGGTGGGACTTTATGGGTGTAGCTTTTGCCCCTCAGCTCAGTTTTTATGTGCATCTCTCCTGTTGTGAATGACGCTATGAGTATCTTCATATGGTGAGGAATCACTCAGACTTTCTCTTATTTATTCATATTTCTAATTCACCTTTCTGTAAAAGTGTTCTTTATAATACCTCCTTTTTCTTTTGGAGGATTTTTATACATTGAATATAGTAACCCTTTGTAACGTGATAGTAAAATTTGCTCTTTAGTTTCTCTTTTGTCTTTTAACTTGACATGAGAACGTTTTTTGCTAAGCAACGTTTGCTTTAGTGGATTTGAATATCTCTGCCTTTTCTCGCTTTGCCTCTAAATTTGGAGAGGATGCATGTCCTCACACTCCGTTTATCAGTCACACACAGTTATTTTGGGTAATCTTGGTTCATGCCAAGAACCTGCACAGGACACTTCAAGGAACACTGTCCACTTTGGCTGTGACCCATTTCTATGTTGGAAGAGGAGCCATGTAAGGTCTCACCACCCCTTCCCTTTCCAACACTCTTAGGCGCATTCCTGTCCTTATTTCCTGCTCCAATGCCTTGATTTAGAGGACTCCTTGAGTGTGGCTAAGATGGCAAGGTAGGACAGAAAAACAGAAAATTTGTGGAGTCATGGAAAGGAGCCCCTTATCTAAGAGTTTGGCTGAAGCCTCCTGCCAGCTAAAAATTGAGAATACCACCACAAAGGCGGGCAGGGGTGGCACAGACCTTCAAGCCCAGCACTCAGGAGGCACAGGAGGGCAGATCTCTTGAGTTTTAGACCATCCTGTCTTACAGTGAGTTCCAAGACAGCCAAAGTTACACACTGAGAAACCCTGTCTCAAAAAACAAAAACAAAACAAGAATATTAGCACAAGTAGCAACATTTTCTCTCGCAGCTGCAAATTTGCAGTTTTCTAGGAATCTCCACAGAAACCTCCTATACAGTAAAAGGGCCTCTTCTAAATCCTAAATCCTCACACCTAGTCGCACCTGGATTTACTTTATCGGATGGCAATCTCATCCCATGTATGTTTGGAGCAATTCTCTGGTGTGACTTTTCCAGAAGAGAGAGAAAAGGGGGGAAACTTTCTTAGCAATCTTTTGATACAGAACCTAAGTGCCACCAAGCTGGTGCATGTGACTGATGGGGGACATTGGTCATTTGACCTGGAGAAGTCTGTGCCCACACTTAGATGACTTCCTTCCTTGAGTATGTCTCTTACTCTTAATCCTTGCGCTTAAAATTTGTTACAAAAGGTTTCCATACATTATGACTCTTGTGTGAAAAACAGACTCTGAGTTCTGAGAGCCTCATCTCTCCCTGAGCACCTTTCTTTTTTCTTTTTTAATAAGCCCAACACAGCTTCCTAATGGCTCTTCTGGAAATAATTTTCTGTCTCAAAGCCAATGATCTGGTTTTACCTGGCCGGAGATCTCTAAGTGATTAAGGGAACTTCACCTCGGGGTGCTGAGGGCAATGCTATAGCTGTCTCCACTGACAGCAAAGGACAGATCAGCTTAAATACTTTGCAAACATTTCTGCCGCCAGCATCATTCGCTCGGACGCTTTTAGGATATTTCACCCTGGCCCCATATTCAGTACTATTCTACAACCAATCCTTCTTCTAAAGTCAAGTTCCATACAAATGTACCCAATTATTCTTCAGGGCTTAGGGTAGGGCAGTAAGAAGATTCCCTGACTGCCTTGATGCTTGTAGCTCTCATGTTTGAAATATAAATCCATGGGAAGCTGATGCATTTTCCTGTAGCTTGAATATAGTATCTCAATATGTGGTTAAAGCATGATAACCATCCCTATGTTGGCTTCTTATTCTAATTTCCCACTTTGTAGCACAATTATGTCTAGCCCACATCTTGACAATCATAGAGACATGTGAAACTTTCATTTCTATATTCATGTCTTTGATGTATTGACAATTTAGTGGTTGGCATGGGGAATAAATTCAATGTTGCATTTTTAACAGAGCTGCATTGCCCACCTATTAGTTTTAAAAATAATGCATTTCACTAGAGTTTGAAGTCTAATCTTTCAATTAATCATTTATTGGCACTTAAATATGTTGCCTGAAATTGAAACACACTATTTTTGACAACATAATGTTGGTCAGAGTAAAACATGAGGAATCATGTTGGCAATAGAGTTAGAAAGCAATATTACTCTGGGGTAGAACAGCAAATGTTTTAAAATAGTCTACCACAGACTTCTATCCCTCTGTCCTCAACTGTACAGACACATCTTCTATCCAGAACAGAATTGAGGAAATCGCTTTCTGATACCACATGCACTGGGGATTAGTCACCAATAAATATGAAGTAAGAGGAAAGTCAACACCATTCCATCCCTGAGCTTAAGGTGATTTTTGTGGTATATTTGTCAATAGCCATAATGATGGATTTTTGTAGAAATATACATGTTCTGTGGTTTTTATGCTACCATGTTCATTTTTGTCAAACTTCATTTTTTTTCAATATCTGTAAAATGAATATGGCTTTTCTTCAGACCTTCTAAGAAGTTGCATCATGTTAAAACATTTCATAATTTTCAGCCCTTCTCTTTCTTAATTGATCTCTCAGAAGGGCATGATTTAGCATGGAATCAGTGTGCTTTTGAATACTGGGAGAAATGTCGAGCATATTTAAATTAGTTGGCTGTGTCACTGGCACACAACTACATGCAATAGTAAGCGTTATAGTATTATTTGTTGGCATAGTCTCTATTTTAAATTTTTTTGTCTTATATATAAATGTAAAATCATCTATATGTTAATTTACATTCATAGCAGAACATACCCTCTTTGCATTTTCTCTGTCATTCCTCCCTTCTTTCCTCTATCTTCTTGCCTTGTCTGTCAGCTGACACCTAACAGGATGTTTTAACAACTTGAACTGACTCTTCAGCAATCTGTCCCTTCATCTCAAACGTTGTCTTTCTCAGAGAGGAATGTGCTTACTCTTACTTCTGGGTCAGTGTTGTGCTCTGGCCACAGATGATACAAACAGTACTCAGGTTCTCCCTCAGCCCTTCCTCCTCCTGATGTCGAAGCCTCTCCTGGTGTTTTAATCTGTTTCCTGGTTAAACATACTCCCTCTCATGGCTCTCTGTCCCCTTTGTTTCTGGAATTTGCGGAACACGTTCTTCTACACTAATTATGTTTTTTTGAGTAAGCAGAAAAATGAAGGGAGGAAATAAAGAGGCGGAACTCCTGTTTATTTCTACATTACTGGGTGGATTAGCTACTACTTCAAATTTTTTACATTCCTTCATGTTTTTGTTGCCATGATGTGCATGTGAATGTGTGTGTGCATGCATTTGTGTGTGCACATGTTTGTTTCTGTGTGTGCATTTTTCTGTGTGTGTGTGTTTGTGTGTGTGAGAGAGATATAGCCATTCTGTTTCTTTAGAACTGAGGCAGCTGAATGTGCTGGGAAATATCCAGTTGCGGATTACAGCTTGAAAATTGAACAGAGGCAATGTGCCTCGTGGTTACAAGCTTCATTTGGGGTCTAATATGATTAGCTCTTTGTTCTTCCCCCTCACGTATATCCAAGTATGTCACACCATGTAAATGACACATATTTAAACTATTCATTCTGAACGGGGTCATTGACTAATCCAGTAGGTACATCTCACTCAGCCTGTTTGTCTTAGGATACAACAGCAAAAATGTGCTGTGATTCTAGGCGACAAATGCACTTGAAGGAAAGAATGGGCCTCACTTCAGCATGTCTCCTGAGGAGTGGAGTGCCAAGTGTAGAACCAGAGTACCAGGCCAGATGAAAAGTCCTCATACTAATTATTTCCCTAGAGGCTGCGAGTGTCACTCTGTATAGCAAAACCGGAGTGACCCAACGTGAGAACTGACAGGGAATAAAAGAACACAAGGTGACACTTCAGATCCTTTGTTTAGGTACAGTTGGTTTGGAAGCCAAACTCACTGCAATTAATACCAAACTGCTTTGGGATGCTGTCTTGTGTCACAGTTACTGGATACTTCCATTCATAAAAGCTAAGGTACAGAGGGTTTTATATAATTATTCTTTGTTTTTTGTTTTTGTTTTTGTTTTTTTTTTGAGTGAGCATAGATGTTATGCCTGCAGGTGTGTAGGTATGAGGGTGTCAGATCCCCAGGAACTGGAGTTATAGGCAGTTATGAGCTGTCCCAGCTGTGAGAGCTGGGAAATGTACCAGGGTCTTCTGGAAGATGCCAGTGCTCTTAACCACTGAGCCACCTCCCCAGCCCTATAATTCTTCTTTCTGATTATGTTTCGCTTAGCCTTTCAGTATTTCAAATACTCAAAATCATTTTTTTCCAAATCCAATGTCATTTGGGGTTTTACTAAAGTATGTAATGATACACAAAGTTAGCTGTTTTGAAACAGTAATTTTTCCTTATTCTAATACCATTTAACTGTTTAATTAGCTATTTATTAAATAGCTGCTTTTTCTATAACAAGGTATTTTGATACTTGAAGACACAGTCAAAGTTACAATGAGAGCTGCATAATTATTGGTTAAGGTCTTTAGTTGCCATGTACAATGGCAGGTTGAAGTCATTCATAACAACAAAAAGGCCATACTGATTCCCCAGACACAAATTGCCATTGGCCATTTTGCTCCCTGCTAGTGGAATCTCTGACATCTATGACAGCAATGTCACCATGGAATTGGGCAGGTTTTTTTTTTCCTCATGTGAACTGACTGAATTAGTTATATAAACAGAGATAGGTACCACCAATTTCACAGAACAGAATTCAGGCTTCTGTGATTAAAATTGCTCTTTCTCATCTTATTCTTACAGTTTTTTTAACTTCAATAATCATTTCTAGAAATTTATAATTTTATGTTTGAGCCACAGACAATTTTAGTAACTTTACTCAGTGTGATATGAAAAGCAGACCCACTGCTATATCTACATATGTACCATCTTGGTTCAAGTCACCATGATATCATGCCTGAGTCCTCCTGATTCTACTTTGCTCATGTCAACCTATTTTTTTTAACCTATCAGAGTATGTCTTTACTCTTCTTAAAACTATGTGACCATTTCTTTTTTCTTTTTAATATACTTTTTTTATTTATTACAATTTATTCACTTTTTATCCCAGCTGTAGCCCCACCCTCATTCCCTCCCAATCTCACCCTCTCTCCCTCCCTCATCTCCTCCCATGCCCCTTTCCCTGTCCACTGATAGTGGAGGACCTCCCCCTCTTCCATCTGACCCTAGACTATCAGTTGTCATCAGGACTGTCTTTCATAGTCTTCCTCTGTGGCCTGGTCAGGCTGCTCCCCCCTCAAGGGGAGGTGATCAAAGAGAAAGCCATGAGTTCATGATGTGACCATTTCTTAGATCATCCTATGAAGAGAAAAGCCCTTGTTCTGCTACTGTCATTGACAAGATCTTGAATTAATCAGCCCTGAAGCACATTTTACATCTCTAAGCTCATCTACAATGTTCCAAACACAATGTCCTCATAATTTCTCCATTACTGCAGACATGCTACTTTCTCCCAGCTTTTTGTGTATGAATTTTCTGGTTGGTGTATCTACCACACTTTGCTCTCTCATGCCTACAGAGTATTACTCTATTCAGTAAGGCATTCCTTTATTACCTCATGTAAAATATGAACCTATCAGATCCCATCTCACTTTCCTGTCCTGACTTTCTTTCTAGGAGCATACTCACTCACCTACTCTTTCAGTTATCTACCTTTATGCATATGGTTATAGAAGCCATATTTTTTTTTAAATTAATTGTTCTTGAAAACTAGTTTTCTGGTGGACACAATATCCCTGACTCTAAACATTTCTTGAATACAGCAATTTAGATAATTCAACTATAACCAACTTTAGTTCACCAACATGGTGTCAACTAAATGGTGTACTGAAAATTGTGGGGGCTTGGTAATATTTTCAGTGAGTGGATGAACGAGCAGAGCCGTAATAATTCAGGCAAAAGCATGCTTTTACCAATGTTAAGAAGCCAAGCAACACAACACAGCAAAGAGCATAGCACAGACAATAAAATACAAGAAGTTTTGAACACACGAAACTTGAGGAGGAGATGGCATATAGGGAGACGGAACACGAAGGATGCAATTTATATCGTGGAGAAGCACAGTGAAAAGATACACACTTTGATTTACTGTGACAAAGTATGTGTGGTGCTGATATCGTTTTAGTAACCTCACCTTTAAACTTTTCCTGTCCAGGTACTGGATGCATGTAAAATTATCAGATTCTATACACTAAGTGGAAAAACTGCTATCACAGATATACAACATATATGACATATGTCAATGCATACATGACATAGCAAACATGACTTAAGCAGAATCAATATTCACTGTGACCCTTCCATTGTTTTACACATATTTTTGATTAAAAAACATCTTAAGAATATCCTGACAGTACAATTAGACTCCATACATTGGTAATTGAGTTGCCATGAGAACCCACAGTAACACTGAGCAACAGACAGGGGAACCCTCAAACTGAAAATTCTTTGGTTTATTTTCTCATTGATTTTTTTCCATATAACCGATTTTTCCCCTTTTATATTTGCAGCAATATGGTCATCACTATCACAAGGGCACAAATTGGGGGGAGGGTGTTACAGATGGAAAGATGGATCTGGCAGGATTTGGCAGAGGGCAGCATTAAATGACCAAAGTACAACTTATAAAAATTTTCAAGAATTTAATAAAATGTTTAAAAGACTGATTTAAATAAACCAAAACATTACATGAACACAAGAAAACTAAAGAGACTAATTTGTTCAAAAGAAAAAATGCAAGCTATAAAATTAGTTAAAGCAATAACAGCATTTATATCCACTGTTCCTGTTTGACTATGTGTGAGACAATTTTGAAAAAGTAGTGTTATTTCTTAACTATTCTCCACGTTTTCAAGTCTGAGATGATATATTTGAAAAACGTGAGAAAAATTCATGCAGTGGATTGTTAACGTGAAGGATGCCATGAAGTGCTATGGTAGTGCAGATATCTTGGAAATACTTGCAGATCTGCAGAAATGGAAAAAAAGAAGGCAGGAAAAAGGAAGGGAAGGAAGGGAAGGAGGGGACAGGGAAGAAAGGAGGTGGGAAGGAAAGTAAGGAAGCAGAAGCAGGGAGGTCGCAGAGAAGAGAGATGTCAGTTGAAAACATTGAGTTTCCTGCCAAGTTAATGATGGTTCAAGAAATGTATGCATTATATAAACTCACAGGACATGAACACCGCAGATGAAGACCTTTACTGGTAGAATAGCTACAGTAGCATTTAAAGTAGTTCACCTCAAACAAGTAAAAAAAAAATCACACAAATTTCCTTTGAAAAATGAGTGCTAATGTGCCAGGATGTGTTACCAGGTGGTATCATATAGAACTAATGGAGGTAGAATTAGAAAAAAATATCTAAGGCCGCCTCAAGTCTGGAAAGCAATTATCCTATTTCCCAAGCTACCCACATTGCATACAGAGATGGGACTAACAAGGCAATCCCCATGTTTCTGACCAAAGGGCAGATCCAAGACTGTAGGCATTACAGAGGACTTTAGATCTGAAGAGGTCCCGAAAACTGAACCTAGGAAAAGTGTCACAAGTTGTGTGTGTTTTCCGTGCATGTCATCTGGCAGAGCTGTTTGGAGGAGATCAGAAAGGGGACAGACTCAGAATAAAGAGAGCGGAAAGCAGATGCGCTAATGTCAGAGGACAGGAAAATCTTCAACTCGTAAACTGCCGTGAACAGAGAAGACACATTTGAAAATCATTTGGAATTTGTGTGGATTCATAGCAGTTGCGTTGAGAAGGCGAAGATTACACTGAGTTCTGAAGTCTGAGGGACTGGCAGTGTAATAACCTTAATTTGGCAGCCCGGGAGGAGAGGCAGACTTATTTATTCAATAAATATTCATGAAAACTCTACTGTGCACTAGGCACTGAGTTAAAACCACCACGGATTGAAGGATGAATAAGCCATAATCTCTTCCCTTAAGTATCTTGCTGTGTAGTAGGCAATGGTTGAAATAATAGAAAAAAATAGGATTTTAGAATGAAATTGAGTTGCCATGAGAACCCACAGTAACACTGAGCAACAGACAGGGGAACCCTCAAACTGAAAATTCTTTGCTTTATTTTCTCATTGATTTTTTTTCCATATAACCGATTTTTCCCCTTTTATATTTGCAGCAATATGGTCATCACTATCACAAAGTTTACAGACTCAAACATTTTAATGGTTTTGTTATGAAAAAAATTTCTTGAGAGATAAAACTGACACGGTTTCAACATAATTAACATAATTAACTTATTATAATAGACCTCTTCTGGGTCTGAATTGCATCATAAATTTAACTATGAACGATTCAACTTTGAAAACAAAACACTTGGAAATGAAGGAGGGAAAACTGTATGTGAAAGAAAGAAATAAAGAAATGAAAGAAAAGAAAGGAGAAAAAAAGAAAGAAAGAAAGAAAGAAATCCCATAGCAGCAAATATTGATTCTTCTGAATATTTTCCCCAAAAATAGAATAAACAGGCACAAAGTAAGTACCAGGAGATGTGAAATAGATGCTTTCTAAGTAATGATAAATAAGAACCTACTCACATACTGATGAGCCAGTCCAATAAGAAACAGATAGTGAGACTATCTTACTGAATTTCTAAGGAGCTTATCTCAGATTATGAAGAAAACTGAAGGTCCTGAATATGCCTGATATCTCAGAATTCCCGAGCAGTTAACAGAGCAGGATGACTGGAGCCAGAATTTATGGGCATGGATACCAGTGGGTATGGTGGTAAGAAGCATTTGCTGTGGAAAACTTGAGAGAACTCTCTCCTCATGAACTGAGAATAAGGATGATTGTGAACATTCAAGGAAATCTGGGAAAGTATGTGTCATACATGTGGAACTGTAGACGCCTGTAAGACTTGGGGACTGTAGCTGGCTTCCGGGTGACAGGTGTCTCTTAAGTGATAAGTATTTTTGCTGGGATTTAGTCTTCGAACTTTACACACCTGTGGTGTATTTTGATCGGATCTTCCTTCTACTCCCTTATTTCAACTTGTACCAGAGGTGCCCCATCATGGAAGGTGCCCCTTCCAACTTCATACTGTTATATTTTTTAATTTTTCTTTATCTTTAAACCTGCTGAGTCTAATTGATGCACACACGCATCTAGTCCTCCACTGAAACACTGAACACGTTCCAGTGACCAAAATCCTTAAAAAGTGCTCCCACTCAGCAATAATGTTGATAGTATCTGAGCTAGGGATAGGGTATTAAAACCTTGAACACCACCTTTCTTCCATGCTTGAATCTACAACTTGGTTTAATCATGTGCAGGTTTTGTGTAGGAAGGTACTGCTATTGTGGTGTGTCATGTATGCAATAGCCCTGTCATGTTCAGTGAGTAGAAATTCACAACATTCCTTCTCATCTCCCTGCTTTTGCTTTTTGGGTCTGTGCACTATACATGCTTGTTGTATTTGGTGTTGATATTTACTATTGATATATCTTTTAGTAAAGCTGCGGTTAATCCTAAACACATCACCACAGAGACTGGGATTTATTTAGTTAACCTAGAACACAATGCTGGTCAATAGTTACTACATCCTAAACCTCCAAGCCCTCATAGTTCCTACCATTCAGATTTTACCCATTATACTTGCTTTTACTGATATGTTACGTCTGGTTCATTTCTCCACCCTGTTCTAAGACCTCTCCTCCAGCCTCTGCTCTCCCTGCTTCTCTCCTGCTGCTTCTCCTTCTCCTTTCTCTCCCACTCCTTCCTATCCTCTGACTCCTCCCCTCTCCCTCCCACTCTTTCCTCTCCTCTGCTCAACATTGTGGCTGGCTGTTTTATTGTTGGCATGCTTACACAAAGTTGAGACAGGTAATTGTTAGAATAAGTATCACAATGCAATGTCCAGATTGAAACCAAAGAATGGGGAAGAGAAATCAGCATTTGAATGAAAAAGAGTAAAGTATATACATTCCAAAAGAACATTATACCAACACACGCTCCACTACAATAAGCAGCTTCGTAGGCCAAGGCTGGGAGAAGTACAGTCCTATGAATATATGACAACCTGAACAATTAGGAAGACGAGATTAATAGATTCTCAGTAATGACTATGACGTCCCGAGCCTCAGTTTTTGACCATGTTTACAGCATCAGGCATGAGTTCCTTCGCATGAAACAGACCCAAAGTCCAATCAATAAAACAGATGGTTGCTCCCATAAATAAGCTTGCCATTACTGCACCAACGGGCATATTACCTGGCTAGTAGGACTGTAGCATTCATGGTCCAGCACTGGAAAAAAAAAACACTGATGTTCTTTATTTGCTGGTAGCCTCCATTGCACCCCTCGCACTCTGAAATCTATCCAGAAGGAACATTTCTTGGTTAGTCAAGCTTGATTTCTCTCTGTCTTGAAACCAAAGTTTATGGTGTCATCAGAAATATGAGCTTGTTTGGTTGACAATCAAGAGCCATCGCAACATCCAGTATATCTTAAGAGTGCCACTGGGACATTGTCTACCAATAATTTGTAGGATATAATCCCTGACTGGTCCTCAGATTATCACTTAAAATATTGATGCTGTATTAAAAATACACTTAAAATATTAAGCGTATTTTATCAACAGCATTTTTCACTAATGTGTGATACTTCTGTTCTAACTCCTTAAAAAAACCTACATTTTAAACTAGCTTACAAGCAACTGGGGTTTTATAAAGCTTCTTTATAGAGTCTTAGTTTTGGTTAACACATCAACAATCAGTCTTTTCCTCCATCTCTCTGTCCCCCTCCCTGCTTTTAATTTTTCACTTCCTCTTCTTTCATATTATATATGTCCTACTATCTTCCCTTACTACATTTTGTACTTGGATTACAAGATTATAAATTCCCAAGTAGTTTCTTCATGCACACTTCATTTTGGTTGAGTCTTCCCCTGGCCCCTGATTTTTTTCATTCCTGAAAGTCTTCTACATATTTGAACTGTTCTGTTCCCAAGTAGTCCTCTTCTCTAGTTAATTTCACTTTTATTCTACTATCTCTCCTTTACAAATACACACAGTTTTAATATTCATCTGTCACTTAATGGACAACATGGCCATAAGTTTGAAGTGAGGTCACAGAGTGAGGATCTCAGTTTCACCAATCTATGGGTGGAATCTACAGGCAGAAAGAGGCAGTATTGGTGCAGGGAGCTTTGTGAATGTCAAAGAAGCTAAGGTTTAGTTTTCAAGCGATGTTCATGTTTATAAGAGCAAAAATGGCTGATGTGGAGTTGAAAGTGGCAAGTAGAGCCTTCCTGAAATAGAATGTAAAATTCTGAACACAATTAATTTCTGAAAATGATTTTATTACCTTTTTACGTTAGTTTCTATCCATGAAATGTTCTAAGAAATGTCTTTATATGCTTTTGGATTGTAAGACACTTTTAAAAATATCTTGTTCTGGCTTTATTTCAGTTCATTACTATTTGTTTGTATTTAATAAAACCAGACTTGATTTAGTGAAGCGTAATATATTCCAATCCTGTTTTGATTCTGTGACAGTAATTTGTCCTTAAACATTCAAGTTATATTCTATTGATATGGACTTAACTCAGAATAATGGTTGTATAAGGAGAGTATTGTGACTTCAAGCCTGATTCACTACAATTGAATAGAAAATTAACACATTTGTTTTAAAGATACAGATTATTTTTACATGCAAATGAGCCATTTATTTTAATTACAAGTGGTTTTGAATATGCCAGGTAGTATTTTTCTTCTTTTGAGGACATAATTTTTTTGCATTATTTAACACACAAAAATGTCAATTTAAATTTTTACAGTT